>JASDQU010108116.1:139259-154511 GCA_032191745.1 Picea mariana
GCTGGAGACATTGCACTGCTCAGTTTGTGGAAGTATGTCAAGAACCTGTTGAGGCTGAGGTTGTTAAGCAAGTCAAGATACATGAGAGGACGGTGTGCAGAAGGAACATTTGTGCTTTGCTACAGCCTTTTCGACCTGCTTCTGTTGGATAGAAGGTGCTTGGGATGAGGCTGTACTAGTTGTAGTGTCCTTCTGTTCTCCTTTTGAACAGATTGTGAAGAAGCTAAATTTTGCAGTATGAGATACTACCTTACGACACTTTTTAGGTGGAACAATAATTAGAACTACCTCTGGTATTCTATAGAGATGACCCCCCAAAGTAACAATGACACTATGGGGTCGAGACTCATAAACAACATGACGCTTCCACATATATGGTTGTCCCAAGAGAACATCACAGACATCCAGGGGGGCAACATCACATAATACCTCATCCTTGAAGGGTTGGATCTTGTATGATAATCGACATTGTTGGCTGACACGAAGATCTTGTCCTTGGCGAAGCCACCCGATGTTTTATGGCTGCGGGTGTGGTGTTGTTGACAATGCCATCTGTTTGATGACCTTTGCTGAGATGAGGTTCTTATGGCTTCTGCTATCAACAATAAAATGGAGTGGGGTCCCCTTCACCCACATCTGTGAATGAAAAAGGTGCTCCCTCTCTTTGGGATATGTTGGTTCTTCTAGTTGAATTGTTGCGGTTGTGACAATAGTAGTGGGGTCTGCGTTAATGATCTGTCCTTTACCAGTATTTTCAGAATCAGATTCTGAATCAGGGTTCGACTCCTTGTCTTTGATATTGACCACCAATGATTGTTTTGAGCGACATCCATCGGTGTCCTTCTTTGTCTTCCCGTGAGACTTCTTTTCCTGTGTCTTGGACTGGTTTTCGGGAGACGGTTTGTTAGGGATGTCTTTGTCATACTTTGGTTGTTGCGGATTTACAGATCTGAAATCACCTATGTTCTTGTGCTTAAATTTCTGCTCAATTTTAACAGCATATTGATAAGCAACACCGAGTGATGAGATGTCCAGAAAATCCATTTCAGTCTGGATGTATCTGTGTAGAGCCCCATGTTATTTCATAACCAAATGTCGCTTGGAGTCTTTGATACCCAGCTTGGTGTGCAAGGTATCGAAGGCATTGGTGAACTCCGGAACTGCTTGGCCCCTCTCTTGTCGCAGTGTGGTCCATCTCATGTACTGGTCCTCATAGTTTCCAACAAGGTAATATTGTTCCTTTACTGCATCCACAAAAAAATCCCAAGTGGGATCGACCCCATATATTTCAGACTCCTCTGTGGAACTCTGCTCCCAATAAGTTTCCCACCAATGTTTGACATGGAGGAGAGCTTTAAAGAGTGCGAAGGTGATCTTTTGTTTGTCGGAAAGTTTNCCTCATAGTTTCCAACAAGGTAATATTGTTCCTTTACTGCATCCACAAAAAAATCCCAAGTGGGATCGACCCCATATATTTCAGACTCCTTTGTGGAACTCTGCTCCCAATAAGTTTCCCACCAATGTTTGACATGGGGGAGAGCTTTAAAGAGTGCGAAGGTGATCTTTTGTTTGTCAGAAAGTTTGTGAACAGAGAAATAACCTTCTAGCAGAGTTAACCATTTGTCTAGGGCTTATGCATCTATTTGTCCTTCAAATACAAAATATCAAAATTAACTTGTACCTTAAAGGGTGAGGTGCCTCCAAAGTGGCCGCTTGATGAAGATGCTCCTATTTCTATCGACAGGCGTTGAAGGATGTGGGAAAAATTCTCCATCATTTCGTCTCTCTGTCACGTGAGAGCTTGGTCAAGCAACAGACTGATAGGATCATTTGCTCCGTCATTTTTCTTTTCTTCTGCCATTAAGGGTTTCTTGGGTGTGCGAGAGCAATTTTCCTTAAGAGGGACAAGCTCGAGACCCAACTTGCTATACTTAGACCTCGTTGGGTACCTGCACTAAAAAAAACGATCAAGAACAACCTGCTTTGATACCACTGATCCAGATTATTTTCAGCACGAAATGAGATTGGAGATATAATAAAGAAATGCACAGAGATATCGCAGATATTCAATAATATAACAGAAATATATGAGAAATGCAACCATAAAAACAGAGATACAATAATACACGATTTCTATTAATGAAAGAAATGTACAGAGACTGTAAAAATACAGAGTGAAAGATTCGCTAGAATGGTGGAAGCTTATCTCTTAGAAGAGATGTGACGGCTACTCGCATTCGCAAGAAGATGAGTACAATGAGGCTATCAAGGCCTTTTTACAATAAACAGGAATGCCAAAAATCCTAGACATCCAAAAGCCTAACCCTAGGAGATGAAACGCCAAAAGTCATGTGGACCCCGTTTGGGTAAGTTAATACATCAACTTCCCGGGGTCATAACTTTTGCATACGATCTCCGTTTTAGGTGTATGATAACTCGTTGGAAAGGTATCACCGAGGAGATTCATTTTGGGGGCTCAATGATGCCTTTGGCTATAATTGAGAACCTTGATCTCAAAAATCCTTCATTTAGGCCCTCAAAATGGCCTCGGAAGTTAAAACATGCTAAAAATAGTAAATTGCCAAAATTGTCAGAAAATTATTTTGAGCCAGTCGAAAAAGGTGGGTGGCCACTGATATCCACCTGGATCACCAATCCCGCAATTGGTCTAGATCATCAGATCTCATAGACTCGGATATTGACGAATGTGGTTGATCCAACAAGAGATCATATTAAGTTAGATTTAGTTGTGACCGTCGGATGCGCAATCGCCAGATCAACGACAGGGATAGATTGCGGAGATCGAAAGGAGAATTAAATATCACGCTAGCTCCAATATTGCAATTAGTCAAGACCGTTATATCTTATAGCCTTGAATATCTACAATTGTGGTTGNAATTGCCAAAATTGTCAGAAAATTATTTTGAGCCAGTCGAAAAAGGTGGGTGGCCACTGATATCCACCTGGATCACCAATCCCGCAATTGGTCTAGATCATCAGATCTCATAGACTCGGATATTGACGACTGTGGTTGATCCAACAAGAGATCATATTAAGTTAGATTTAGTTGTGACCGTCGGATGCGCAATCGCCAGATCAACGACAGGGATAGATTGCGGAGATCGAAAGGAGAATTAAATATCACGCTAGCTCCAATATTGAAATTAGTCAAGACCGTTGTATCTTATAGCCTTGAATATCTACAATTGTGGTTGACTCACCAACGACGCACAACTTTAAATTGCGGATTTTTGGTGACGAGTTAAATCACTCGCAAGTTGTGGTTCCACAACCATCCTTGATCATTGATCTTCTTCGACCGTTGGATCACTTTAAGTGGAAGGATAGGATAAGCAAGGCTAAAGGTTGAGAATTTGATTATCCAAATACTCGTCAGCCATCGGATCAAACCTGAATTCTCGTCATCCATTGAATCATTTTAAAGTGGAAGGATACGATAAGCGACGTAAAATATCTGAGATCTCATTTATGAGAATTTTCGTCAGCTTTTGGATCATTCTAAGTGGAAGGACAGGATAAGATAGAAGAGCTGCACCATAGACATATCAAGCCATCGATCCAAGATCATGATCGACGAACAAAATTTAGTTCGGGTATAAATATGTGAAGAGGTTAAGCTCTGGAAAAATCTCACTTCATATTTTTCAGTTTGAGATTTGAAAAACACAAAGCCCGAAGAGCCGGAAATCTGAAATGAATAAGGGCCATCAAATCTGGAGAACATACGATGACTATTAGATTAGGGAGATATACGTTAGTAGATTACGTTAGAAAACCTCATCTGCAAGGACATGTGGTAGACCACGTCATCAAAGGACATATGGGAGATCACATCAATAAACCATGCCAGCAAGGATATGTGGCAGACCACATCAACAAGGACATGTGGCAGAACACATTAGCAAGGACACGAATCGTCTGATATGAAAGATAGCTTTGGATGTATTCTCAACCGTTGATCATAGTACAGTGGAAGGATAGTGTAAGTTTGAAAAGGTTAAATACTAAAGTTCCGAAGGGAGAAGTTTCGACATCCGTCCATCTCAATGTTTTATTAAGTGCTAGCCGTCAGATTGAACAATGAAAGGATGAATGTAAGGATCAAATCTAACCATTGATTTGTTTCCATGAAATAGACCGTCCGATCTAGTTGAAAGGTCAAATACTCGAAGGAGCTTAGGACGGTCGATCTGTAGGAGGACACACATCAACAGATTGTGTACTCTAGATTGGAACACTCTAGGAACAAGCAAAGGAAGGAAGAAAGTTGAGTGTTGAGACTCCAGAACCCTAAATACCCAAATGGATTGTGACCATCCAATTCGAGAATACCACATGTGGATAGATCGTGAATTCCAAGTGGAAGCACCACGGTGAAAGCGAAGTGTGAGAATTGAGACTCCTGAAGCCCAAAAGGCGAAATTGATCTCATCCGTCGGTTTGGAGGGTCACATGTCACTTGGTCAATAAGACTAAGGATCACACGTGGACAGAGAAAAGAAGGAAGGAAAGGAATATAGATCAGAGCCGTTGATCGAAGGAGCACCGTCAATATCGTGAGATCGACGGTTCCATCGCATTGCGGGGTCAGAACATGCTCGGGTCTTAATTTTTCATGAGTGGGTCGCAATTGAAACCATGGTTTTGGAGAAAGTGTATGTGGCAGATGGAGGTGGATTGCAGAGAGAAAAGCAGTTGATCCCAAACCACTCTTGGACGTGCCCACAATCATTCTCTTATGCAAGGACGTAGCCCGATTTCACATGCGACAGGGGGCTAACGAGAAGAGAGATCACACCCATAATCACGTGGTAATGAGAGACCATCGCTCAAGGTCATATCAAGAAATGAAGATAGCACTCACAGGACCGAGATCGAGAAGTTCCTTTTGAATAAGAGTTTGGTCACAACCATGGTTACATCAGCGGAAGAGAAGGGAAGGAGCTAGTGTTGCTAGGCTCCACCTTAGAGTTTCACGAGTTGGGAAAATTGAGGTGACTCACAATCGATCACCTGAAACACGAAATCGTGATACATATTTTTGGATAGGCATCTGATCAAAACCCATGGTCATGTGAAAGGAAGGGGATTAGCAAGAAAAGCTATCACCTGCTGTGAAGTTTTTCTCTAGAAGGGAAAAGGCACCAAAGGGATGAGCGTGTAGAGGTTCTCTTTGCAACTGCTGGAACAAACTGATTGTAACTACTAGAAACAGAGTGATTGCATCTGCCAGAGAATTTGAAGAGATTTAGGGTGATCACCAGAGGAGCTGAAGAGTCTCGAGGTAACTGTCAGTGGAATGAAGCCTCATCATAGAKACAATTGATAGATGGAAAAGTGTTGAAGACTGTAACTTCTAGAGAAGCCAAAGAATCTCTGGATAACGACCATTGATGAAGAACAAACTTAGCATAATCGCTAGAGAGGATGAAGAGTTGAGTGTATRATATAGCAGAGGACTTGGCATGATAAATATGTGCAAAACAGAGAAGAGATGGTTGCTTCTTTTGATAGTTATTCATGCGGGTAGAAGCAGGCTATGCGTAGGAGCCGAAGCAAACAGAAGAGGTGTAGTGCAAAGAATGGAAATGGTGCACAGAGCATAAAATGTAGAAGAAATACATAGAACATAAATGCATATCTGAGAGAGGAAAATAAAGCCGAGGTGTGCATGCAAAGACAGACCAGAAGAACAAAAATCTCAAGAAGATGTGAGCAGGAAGACACTGATCAAGGCAGAGCAGAGCAGTGTAACAGAACAATGATGGGACTGGTAAGTCATTGATAAATATTGTATCCCTATAATAAATTTCAGTAAAAAAGATTTATATCTCAGGGTGGTAGGGAGGTGCTAGGGAGGACTGTTGTCCTCAGAGTTTCAAGTGGGTTCTTGAACATAGGGAGTTATAGCTTCCATCCGGTTGCAGTCAGAAAAACCAGGGTGGTGCAAGGGAGAACTATTGTTCTCTGTTATACAGGTTGGTGCCTGTGTAACTGGAAGTTGATGCTTCCATCCAGTTGGTGCTGGAACACAAAGGGAGTTGGTGCTTCCTTCTAGTGGGTGCTAGAGAAACCAGAGAGTTGGTGCTCTCAGCAAGTTGCTGCTTATAAAACAGAGGTGGTAGCCTCGAAAGGAGTTGGTGCTCATAAGAATGATAATGTACAGAAAATAAAGACTACTTATCATATCAAGAAGAGGTTTTCTCCCTTTATGGGTTTCCTCGGGAATATCTGTCTCTGTGTATTTCATTTGTGTGATTGAGGTTGAATACTCTATTTCTTACTTCCCTGAATTACTGTGATCATCATTGAGTGTTTTGTAATGAGTTTAAAATGGGCATAATTGTTTAAGCACAGTTACAACTGATTCACCCCCCCCCACCTCTAAGTTGTATTAGTAATTCCAATAGCTAGTTGTTGGGAATATAGACAAAGATGGGGGTTGATTAATCCACAAGTGATAGGGGAATGTCTAGGAGTGTCTAAGAGTGTCCCAATGGGGAAATGGTTTATGGGTATTAATCCAAACCCAATTTTCAGAATTTATTATCATTTTGGGATAATTTCTATTTTATATTTGAGTGTATGAGAGCCCAATCATTAAACTCGTGTAAGAGGGTGGGTGTGAGAGTCACATCCCATAGTTATTGGAAGCATGAGGCTGCAATACAATCAACATTGGATATAGTGCGTAGTCAATTGTCTTGGGAAAATAGAGGAAATTTGTATGGGGGAATTAGGTAGAATTTCACATTCAGTTCTTGGCATGAACAAAAAGCAAGGAGCAGGGTGAAAGAGCACTAGAACTTTACCAAAAATGTTGGGCGAATTCAGGAGCATGCTAGATCATTTTTGGAGATGGAAATTGAAGAGCCAGGATGATAGGCCTGAAGAGTGCACTCATGAGTTGGTTGAAATGTAACAACAAGTGTTTGTTGTTAGTAGTTTTCCTACCAGCGAGTACCCTTGAGTTCCCAACAAAGAGATTCCTGGTTACCTGAGCTAGAGAGACCCTAATAAATGAATGGGATGCCCAATGGACTGAGATTAGTGAAGGGGTACATTCCTTAGGTTGGGAAGGTCAAGAGGAAGAGAGTTGGAGGAAATTCAACATAGTTTTAGGAGAATACCAGTGGGTTGTGTGATAGGGAGTTGTGAGTGGAATGTGAGAGGAACACTTCTCTTATGGATTCCTAGTCCCATCTTGAGGGTGATGTTTTTTGAGATATAGAAAAACAACTCTATGGTTGGGTGGAACATCCTTCCCAAGCAACTAGTTGCACAAGTATTTTAAAAGATAAGTGTTTATCTATTTTCTGAGTTTAATTGTTGTGATTAACTATGTGTATGTGAATGGTTTATTTGTTGTTGTGAATGATATTATTAACTGCATTCATGTTCATTTAAAATGTTGTAGACGCATTTAATTATGGGTATCATAACCTGGTTAAATATGTGTATAAATCATAGCTAGTAAGCTATAGGAAATGAGTTGGCATAATATTTTCAATTTTATGTGTTTTCCGCATAGTAATGTTCCTCAATCAAGCTAGGGGACATTACATTATGGTATCAGAGTAGAAGGTTGCAACACTAGGCTTGCAAGATCCTACTACATGACAACATGAAGTTGTTTAGATGAAATCTTTTCTTTTGAGGGAAAAATTATGGCTACAAGATCCACATCAAAGAACATAAGATTGTGGTTCAACATTTATATTCCAACCATGGAAACTATGTCCAAGATAATCCCCATGGCCCTGGATTTCCATAAAGCTCTCATTTGCTCGATTTGGGCATCGAAATCAAGAATTGTGCCTCTCGAAAGACAATGCTCAACAGCCATCGATCGAGCCTCCGCGTGGATTTTCAGTCATTGATCTATGATCTAGGTTATTTATCCTACATGCACGGGAAATGAATTCATGTTGCCTATTTATAATTAACATTGAACCCTTTTTTATTTGTGCATGAAGCATAGAGATCGAAAAAAATCTATGGAGCCCATGTGCAATGTAAACTTTTGGCTTAGGTGACCAGTGGATCGAAACAGAAGCCACTTTAGAATGCAGAGAGTTGGGGTGTTCTGTTCGGTGGCCCGGATCGGACTAGAATTGATTGGAAGAGGTTAGATAGGAGTTTGTGTGGGATGGCCCTATTTCCTGGTGGCCCAGATTGGACTAGTGTCAGATCATGATTTGTTTGTTGAAGGCATGTGTGAGGTGGTCCAATGGTCGATGGCCCAACGGATCGGACCGAAAGCGTATGGTGGAGAATTAAATGGAATTCATATGTAAGTTTCATGGTAGCTTTGTGGACCAGACCAGAGCCTTATATAAGTTATGCAAGGGGAGGAGGGGAACCTTTCCCAATGGCTTGATGCTTAATGGACCGAAGCAGAGATGTATAGAAGTTCCATGAGGAGATAGGGAATTATTTCCCCAGTGGTTGGGTGGAAGAAACTTGTTGACCAAACCAAACTGAAATATTATAGGAGAGAAGGGGGAACATTTCCCCGGTGCCCAGTGGCTTGGTGGATGGTGGTGCAGTGGCATAATGATTAAGAATAAAATCAATGCCATATCAACAATAACCAATCAAATTTATTAGAAAATTTATTTCTTTTGCAGGTCATAAACTTGCACGACATTTTTGAGGGATTAAACGATATTTTTATGTAGTGAAAAGCCATAATAACAGTGTATGTACCAAGGTACACTTTGTCTTTGTAGCTCAAATAAAAGATATTGAGGAGAGATTACCAATGAGATATTCTAAGTAAATAACAAATCTTGTATGAAGAAGTTGCAACCTAAACAATTAAGGGTAAAATTCAGTACTAGATTACTTCCAGACGGCATAACTCCTAACTCAAAAATCAGTTTGGGGCCCAGGAGTAGTCTATGGAAATATCATGGACTGTAGAAGTCATCCATGGAGCTATATTTGGCTTCTTGGTACCTAGAAATGTGTTGGGAGAGAAAGAGGATACCTATAGCATACAAGGTTAAAAAGGGAAAACAATCAAAACTTCCGAAGACCATAACGTTTTGCTCAGAACTTAGAATTGGGAAAATGAATAGTCGATGGAAAGGTATTGAGGATAAGAAACCATCTATCAACCCAAATAATTAATTTGAGTAGTAAATTTTTCTTTCAAATCAAAATAATATGATTGGTGGCATTAAAAGGGAAGAATAATTTATGCCTTCTTTTCCAGAATTGTGTGTACATGTTTTTGTCTAACAAAAATTTATTTGCAAACACATTTTCTTGAAGAATTTATAGGTTTAGGAAGGGATTTTGGTTCTTTTATGAGACCATAACAATGGAAGATTCCCAAGGCTCATATAGTTAAGAATATAAATTCAGAGGGTTGCATGTCAGCGTGGGAAATGTTGAGACCAAGACAAATGGGAGACAAACATGAGCTTGTAACTATAAGGAGCATGCAAAGAGAATTTCAGAGTTATATGGATGATAATGGAAATATTATGAAAGATCGGGAAGAGATACTATAAATTTTGAACATGCTATAGAAGCAAGCCAATAAAGACTCTGACACAAAGCAAGAAGCTAGTGCTAGACAAGTGACATCATCCAAATCCCATAGCGGAAGCGATGAGCATGGGAATGATAGGAAATTAAGGAGTAGGAGCAGGTGCCATGATTCCTCATAGAAATCCATTAGGAGAGATCATACCAATTCAGGGGCAGGGAGAAACACAAGTGTATCTCTTATCAAGAGACATAGAAGAAGGGATGAGGGAGACATATTGCAAGGTGAAATTAGGAAAATCAAGCCACCAACTTTCTATCGTGAGAATAGGAAGGGAGAGGAGGTTGAGGCCTAGATATTGAAAATGAAGAAATATTTCCAGCTGCATGATTACCCATCAAGGGTAGAAACAATAATTTCAACTTATCACTTGCAAGGAAAGGAAACCATGTGGTGGGATCAACTTAAGAAAGAAAAACACCTTGATGAGAAGAGGATCTCATGGAGGGAATTCAAAGGATATTTTCAATAGAAATATTTGTATGAGCATTACTATGAGAGAAAGATGAAAGAGTTATTTGAACTCAAGTTGGGAAGCATGACAATGGATGAATATGAGAAGAGGTTCTTTGAGTTGTTGAAGTATGTGGAGTTCATAAAAAATGAGAAAGTCAAAATCCAAAGGTTTCTTAGTGGGTTACCCTCCTTATATAGTGACAAGATACAATATGATAACCCCAATACTTTGGAAGAGGCCATAAGAAGAGAAAATCATATTTATGAGAATAGAAGAGAGAGGCTAGTCTTCCAAAATACTTGGAATGTCAAGATGAAAGGAAATATGGATCAAAGGAAAAAAGGTTTTAAGCCACCCTTTTTCATAAATGACTCACAAGCAAATCAACAAGGACAATCAACCGAAAATGAGCATAAAACAACAGATTCATTTGGAAAAAAGACAAGGAAGCATCATGTTTAATGTTGGGGATGTGAGGGGAATCACGTATATAGGGATTTCCCTATATATATTTAGGAAGATGAAACAATGGAAGAAATAGGAGGAAGCATGCCAAGGATTTATGCAGCCTTGGACAATAAGTAAGAATAGTATCAATCCCCCATTATTGAAGTGGAAGGTAATATTGATAACCATCCCATAACAATTTTAATTGATTATGGAGCCATCCATAGTTACATAAACTCTAACATTGTTGAAATATTTCATTTGCAAATGAGTAAGCATAAGAAATATCGGTTAGTTTAGTTAGCCACTGGGGCTAAGAGAAATATCAATGAGTTGGTTAAGGATTTCCCAATAGATATGAATGGACTTAGCACAAAGGTTGATGTGAACATTATACCTTTGGGTTCATATGACTATCTAATTGACATGGATTGGTTGAAAAAAAGAACCAGTGAAAATTTGGTAAACTAAAAAATTTATTGTTACAGACTTGTTCTGTGATAAATTTGGGGAAAATGATGAATTCGAGAGTGAAATCCCCAAATTTATAAACCATTTAATTTGAAATTACCTCAAAACCCTCTTAGTGGTGATCAATGGCATCAATCTACATAGTTGCATAGTTAAAATTCGACTTGAAAGGTCAAATTTTATGTTTTAATGGTTGTTGTAGAGTTGGATGAAGTTTGATGAATCAATGACTGAGATATCATTTGATTTTGAACTCAATGACCCAGATTCATCGTGATTTGATTAAAAAACTTACGAGTTTTTGATAGTTTTGCAAAAGAAAAGAATCAACAGTCAGGATTCATTTTCTCATATTGGCAAAGTAAAAGGATCGATAGTCGATATTCATTTGCTGAGTTGGGAGAAGTTTGGTGAATCAATGGTTAAGATCATTTTGAATGGGAGATTGATAGCCAAGATTCATCTAGGATTTGGTCAAGAATTTATAAGTATTCGGTTCTACCCAAAAGAATTTTTGGATAGTTGATGGTCGGATCGACAATTTTTTTGAAGAGTTTTAGTTTTCTAACAGAATTCACCGATGGTCAATGATTGGATCCACAAGTTTGGATAAGAGTTTGGTTCGGATAAAGTAAATATTCAATCACCTATGGTTGATGATCGGGGGTTGGCAGAACTTGGTGAAAAGTTTCATGCATCCAAAGGAACTATATGATCCTCGATGGCTATGGATCAAGGGTCAACAAATTTAGAGAGGTGTTCAATTGTCCAAGAGAAATTATCAATCATTGATGAAGGAAAGAGGAGGATGACATGTCTTACCATGTCATCATCCACATGTCATGCCACGTCAACGTTCATGTGTCATTCCATGTCAACCAAAGTTCCATGTCACTATCCACATGTCATTCCACATCATCATATATGTGTCATTCCATGTCAGTCAAGAAATGGTTGATGGTTGCTGACCAGGTTGGACGAATTGGCGAAGTGTTTTCATATTCCAACATAAATGGTCGATGGTCGATGGTATTGTCAACTGAATTGGTAAAGTGTTTCATTCATCCTAGATAAATCATCGATGACCAATGGTCAATGGTTAGGTCAATTTGTTTAGTGATGTCTTGCAAGTCGATTTTGAAAGGAAAGGGTCGATTGTCGATGGTTGGGTTGAMAGTCTTGGTAGGGTGTTGCATGCACACAAAGGAAAATATYGATCGCTAATCGTTGATAGAGTTCATATCAACGAATGAGATTTCACCCGATTTTGAGATCGACGGTGTAGATTGAAGAGTTGTTATTACAATAAACAATTAATTTTCTAGGAAATTTTCAGATTTTTTAAGGTCTTAAACTTGCAGGGCRATTTTGAGGCCCTAAACGACGTTTTTAAGTAGTCAAATTTTACAAGATTCAATGCCAAAGGTACACCTTATCTCTACAAATTAAATAAAAGAACTCAGAGAGAGATTTCCAATGAGCTACTTCGACGCAAAATAGAGCTCGTATGAGAAAGTTACAGTTGAAATAGTTAAGGGTATAATTTTGGTACCAATTTGCTTCCATAGGACATAAATCCTGGCTCAAAAGTCTGTTTGGAGCACAAGAGTAGTCTATGGAAAGATTATGAACCACATAATATAGACATGGAGTCATATTTGGAATATGGGTATGTGAAAATTTGGAGGAAGAGAAGGAAGACACCTATAACATACACAGATAAAATGAGAAAAACAATCTAAACTTCTCCGGACCATAACTTTTAGCTTAGAGATTAGATTTGAGAAAACAAATAGTCACTAGAAATTGAAAAGGAGAAGACATATCTCCACCCATAATTTTAAACTGGGCACCAAAATTTTCTCAGAGAGTAATAAAGCAATTTTGCTGCAGCAAAAATAGAGAAATGAGTGGAAAATACAACTGGTGATTGTTGTAACTTTTTGCTCAGAACTTAGAATGAGGCATGAGTATAACTGATGGAGAGTTGTTTTAGAGAGGAATGTATCTAAGGAGTCATATTTTTAATTGGTGCATTGTGTCATTCATAAATTGAGATGAACAATAACTTGTATTCCAATTAATGAAATGTTTTATAGTATACATGTGCTAACAATAATTATTACATGCACGTTTCTTGCAAAATTAGAGGTACTTGAAAACAACTCTGGTTCTTATATGAGGACTGGAGTTATGGAAGATTCTCATGGATATCACAACCATGAGGAGGAGGTCAAAGTTCTGCATGTCATCATGGGAAATGTTGAGATGGAGTCTAATGGAAGAAGAGACAGGTAGGAGCTTGTAACTATGAGAAGCCTGCATAGAGAAGTGCAGAGCTATAGGGAAGATAATGAAATGATTATGAAGGACCAAGAAGAGATACTTCAGAGCCTGAACATGTGCATAGGTAAGTTATCAAATAATTTGGCCTCAATAAAGAAACTAATGCTAGACAAGCAAAAAAATCCAGATTCCAAAACAAAAGGGATGATCATGGGAATGATAGGTAGTCAAGAAGCATGAGAAGGCACCATCATTATCCAAGGAAATCCACTAGAAGAACTCATGCACATTCGAGGGTAGGAAGCATCCCAAGTGTGTCTCTTGTTTAGAGGCATAGAAGAAAGCTCGAGGCAAACATCTTGCAAGTTGAACTCAAGAAAATCAAGCCACCAACTTTCAATGGTGAGCACAAGAAAGAAGAAGAGGACAAGGCCCAATTGTTGGAAATGAAGAAATATTTGCAGCTGCATGACTACCCCTCTAGGGTAGAAGATAGAATTGCAACCTAACACTTGCAAGGAAAGGAATTCATGTGGTGGAATAAACTTAATCAAACAAAGCACCTTGATGAGAAGAGGATCTCATGGAGGCAGTTCAAAAGACATTTTCCAAGAGAAATATTTTTCTGAGCATTACTGTGAGAGGAAGATGAAAGGGTTATTTGAACTCAAATTGGGAAGCATAAAAATGGATGAATATCAAAAGAGATTCTTTGAGTTGTTGAAGTATGTGGACTTCATAAAGGATGAAAAAGTCAAAATAAAAAGGTTTCTAACTGGGTTACCCTTCTTCTACAATGCCAAGATACAATATGATAACCCTGGGACTTTGGAGGAGTCCATAAGGAGATCAAAGTAGCTTTATGAGCAATGTAATACCCTTGTTTCCCCCAGGTTGTAAATATAACTATAATGGGCCAAGACACTATGGCAAACTAGATATGTGTGAATGTTGGATTTGATGAACCTTTTTGTTATAAAAGGTCAATGTATGTCTTTAATGTTATTAATAGAAAATGGATAGTGTTGCATAACTATTGAAATGGGGGTTTTCCAAGATATACCATGGTGCTATAAGAGAGATGGTGAGGGGAGCCAGAAATGGTTGAGATGACCCCCCACCAAACTAGTACCTTACTGGATTTAATGACTCGGACCCARAAAATTCCTCTGACCCCGAAATGAATTACCAGTCAGACTGGTAGCTGGAAGAGTCCTCCTCAAGAGTTAATGAGGAGATGGGGTAGAGTACCCATCTGCAAGACTTCCAGACATTTCAACGAGATGGGGATTCRGACCCACACAACCTTGCTGAGGAARGAAATAAAATAGGTAATTCGTGGCCAAAGGTAGATCCATGAGAAACCAGAGTTGAAAGACCAATATCGAGAAGAGAAAAGAGTGCTTGGAACTCTCTAGTTCGAAGAAGAACTGGAAAATAAGATCGTTATGGGAGCAAGGAGATGCTGGCAGAGTTTCTATTCCAAGATGATAAACAGGGTTGAAGAGTAACTGTGGAATTACTCGTGCAGACCTCCTTGCTTGGTACAGAGAAAACTGATGGCCAAGATCCTGTGGGAGGAGGAGAGTAACCTCTGTCTCTGATTATCGTTGAGTAAGAAGAAAGAGTCTCTCTCAAATCATCATGGTCTAGCTCGAGGGTGGCCAACAGTAAATCCATTCAGGAGTGGTTGTACCTATGGTTGGGTGGAAACAAGCACCCCTTTCAATAGTCACTTCACGAATTCAGGTTTTCTAATAAGTATTTCCATACTCTGTGTATTGAAATGGAAATGATGATTGAATATATTTATATGTCTATGACCAAGTTATGTATTGAATGATTAAGGTAAAAATATGTATTGTCTCTCTGTGAACCCATGCTTTTGAATGGTCTTCTGCTTGCCTCAGATTAGCAGTTAGAAGAGTTATGGGACTTAAGTCTGCAAGAGTGTCAGGGAAGGATTTACTAGGATTCTTAGGTCATGCCGACCTCTAGAATATACCTTCGC
>JASDQU010108116.1:207819-229913 GCA_032191745.1 Picea mariana
ATATGCAAATTGTATTTCTAAATTTAATAAATAAAATGTGATGCTAGCTATTGGGGGATTTGGACATAGATGGGGGATGATTAATTCACGAGAGAGAGGAGGGTCTAAGATAATGTCTAAGAGAGGCGTCCAACAGAGAATTACCCATGTCTATTAATTCAACCCACTTTCTAAAATTACTATTGGTATATGAACCTTCTATTTTGTTGTTGAGTGTTCCCAAAGTCAATCATTGAATGCATGTAAGAGAGTGGGTGTGAGAAGTCACATACCAAAGTTATTGGGAGCACGAGGGTGACTTTATATTGAGATTTGGAACAACAAGTCTATGGTTTGGTGGAACATCCATTCCAAGCAACTCATTGCACAACCATTTTTAAAATATAAGTGTTTTATCTTGTTTTTGTGTTTCATTATGAGTTTAATTGTTGTGTATTAACTTTTTGTTTGAGAACGATTTATAAGTTGTTGTGTTGAGTTATTTAAACTACATTCATGTTGTTTTTAGCATGTTGTAGTTGTATTTGATTAATGGTAGCATAGAATAATTGAATTTGTGTGGAATTTGTAGCTGGGTAACCTACAAGAAATTAGTTAGCATAAAATTTTAATTTTTATGAGTATTTCCACATGCAATGGACCTTAGCTGGGTTGGGGGGGCATTACACCATTTCCATGCGTGGAATTAATTCCTATTGAAAGTTGCACCTGACGATATAATTCACCAGGGGATTTGGCTATTATGAAGTTCCCCTTTTTTAAAACTAAGCCGAAGGTTGAGATCTAGAGCTTTATGAGCCCATTTTTCTGTGACCATATTCAAACTTATTTTCACATGAAAAAAGGAGATGTCGAAGAAGAAGCCTACTTCCTTATTGATTCGACCAATCAAGACTAAGAGCGTGATACCGAATGGGGAGATTATACCTAGCATTGATTTTATTACCACCATAGAGTCCCTGATTATCTCGAGTTTCTTATTCTTAGTGTCTTTGACTACAAGAATTCCCTATAGGAGAGCATATGTCTATGCCTCCTTGTTAGTGATTTGTCCAAGATCCCATGTGTAGGTGGATACAAATTTTCCTCTATGATCATAAAGAACCCCTTCGTACATGCCACCCATTGTTTTATATTTTTATAACGTACCACAAATATGGATAACTTGTCATATAAAATGTTTGAAAAAAATATTATATGGAATTCTTGAACATTAATAATTGGCGTTATCTAATTGTTCTACATTTTTTCCCTCTTCACTAGAATCTGACAACATAAATATGCACAAAATCACAACTTTGTGATGTTTAAATTGTATTTATGAATGTATAAATGGATTCGGTGTGTTGAAAAACCCCTAGGGCACTCAGATTATATAGATTTAACCACTCAAATTTGAACCTATGACATATAATATAGCAAGGTAATGAGTGACAAAGGGACCCAAGGTAGCGATAGAGGGGCTTGAGCGAGCGGAAATGGAAGAGTCTTTGTGAGCGACAGAGGGACCCAGTCTCGGTAGGGGGGGGGGATATTTGCAAGGGTTTTGGTCTTCGGAACACTACCAACGAGGTTTCCAAGATTCGAGAGGGTTTCCTGTCCGAGGGGAAGGTTACAGAGTGACCCAGTCAGAAGGGGTACCTAGTTTCTCTATAAGTAGAAGTTAAAATGCTACTAGAAAAGAACAGGTGTGGCGAGGGTTCTCTCTTTCCTCTCTTTATGTCTCCTTGTTTAAGCTTTGTTTATTTCCTTTAATATGGCACAAATTAAATGTGAGAAAAACAAAAACAAAAATAAAACTAACAGAAAACACATCAAAACAATTATGGGGGCTAATATGGAGGAATCAAAAGAAATTTTAGCCTTGGTAAGCCAGTGGTCCAATGTATAGTAGGCACAGATACCAATGTGTAACACCACAAGAAACAAATATGCAAACTACTTGATTATTGTGGAGAGGGTAGGGTACAATGGGGGTTTACAATCTCAGTTTACTAGTGGATCTCCATTTTCCCATCCTGCAATAACAATGGAGGATTTAGCAAGAGCATGGGGTTCTTTTGTGGAAGATTTATTTTAGAAGGATGCAGGAAACACATACGAAAGATAGTTTTTTATAAACATAAAGAAATATAAGAGGATTCTAAAGTGTAGGAAGACCTGAAAGCTAAGGAAACCACATAAGAAAAAATTCGCAACGATCTTGCCGAAAGTGAACAACATATCCAGTAAGGCTTCTCAAGCTAGTGTGGAGAAAATAGAAATTAAGGATCTCGAACCAAATTTGGACAAAGCAGAGGTTTTCAAAGAAAACAAAGAATATAGAAAAGCAGTTAACCATGACAACAAATACCTATATAGTCCCACATCAGCACCATTAATGTGGTCACTTGAGCTATATGTGAAAGAAATCGTGATCATGAAAAGGAGACTCGAAATTTTAGAAGAGAAAATATAGTATCAAGGCAACAAAGTAAACAAAATTGTTGAGTTCAAGAGCAAATTAGAGGGAGACAATAAACCTCTTAAGGAATAAATCTCAAGCATGCAAGTTAAAATGGAAATATGACAACAAGAAGTGAATGCCTTGAAACATGAATTAGAACAAATGAGGATAACCAAAGTTGAGAAATCATAATTTGTGAAAGAAGAGGACACAAACAAAGACAAGAGATTCAGCTAGCATTAGCTGACTTGGAATCTCAAGAAAATCAATGGAAAGATCGGATAGAAGATGCTAAATCATGGTTACAAGTTGTAAGTGGGTCATCAAAAAAACAAAAATAAATCATTGAGAAGCAAATCAAAATACAAATAAAGGAAGAGCAAGATAAGCGAGACAAGGCTACAAATATCGTTATCAAAGGACCGAGTGACTTTGGTGAAAATGAGAGGACAAACATTCTAGCAAGGGACTTCCTTAAAGATAAATTGAAGTGGACAAGGTGTATTCACCAGGCAAGTAGGATTGGACAAAAGAAAAAAGGAGGAAGAAATAGACATGTAAGAGTTATCTTAAGGAATATAAAGGATAAGAATATGATCCTTAGAAATAGAGGATTTCTTAGAGGCACATGCATCTACCTAGATGAGGACTTGACTTTGTCTCAACAAGAACAACAAAGAAAGGAGTGGGAAAAGTGAAAACAACAAGAAATGAGAGAAAATGGGCATGGTTGAAGAAAAATAAGGCTCAAACCAGTGATCGTTTCTCAAATAAGAAATAGGAAATCGAGGCCCCATGGGACTGTTTACATGTAGTAAGTTGGAATTATAGAGGTTATCAATGGAGAAGAGGTTTGGGGTTGGGGCCCATAGCATAGGGGAAATATATTATCATTCTTGTAGAAACGCATGAGCACGATGGTTGCAAGGTTCCAGATTTCAAGGGGTACAAGAAAACTTCAGTTTGGAACAAAGGAAATGAGACAGGCAAAATACATGGGGGAGTTACAGTGCTAACAAATGAAAAATGTGGTGGTGTGGTAAAAGTGGTAAAATAAGACCCAAACAAACAATACATATGGCTGCAAATAATTAAGAAGGAAGTTACTTTCAGGTTGGTTGCTTGCTACTTTTCCCCAAAAAACTCAAAGATCTATAAAATGTTGATGTTTGGTCAACATTGGGAAGACATTCTCCCAAATTAATGATTAATAATATAATTATTGATTATTAAATAATATATATAATAAGTAATAATAATAATAAATAGTTACTTATTATCCAAGGGACATATCCTTTCATGGATGGTCACCATATGTTCTCTATATATGGAACACTCGTCATTGTAATAACACATCTATCTTATATCATCTCATATAAAAATTCAACATGGTATCAGAGCAGGACTGGGCTTGACTCCCTCATGAGAGGGCCCAGTAAAATGAGAAAGATAGATTACATTTTGCTACACTAAAGCATATTCCTTCAATTATTGGCGTGGATGACCTTCGACCCTTGAGATTAGACTTCAGAGTCTAACTCATCCTTCCCAGCATTGGAATATCAATCTCGGCTTTGAAACTTCGATGAAATTTCCATCCCTTGGATCTAGAAAAATAAATAGGGTACATGATTGAGCATCATTGTGGACACTGCCCATGGGATGGCGTTCTTACAAGAAGAATGTCATGAATTCATTGTGCATTTCGATGTGAAACCTGAAAACAATCTCCTCGACAATAATTTCAGGGCTAAGCTATCAGACTTCGAGTTGTCAAAGCTCATCGACTGGACAAATCAACATAGTCTATTTCTGACAAGGATGAGAGGCATGTTGGGCTACTTGGCGACTGAATGGATCATGGAGACATGATTCAACAACAAGAGAGACATTTACAGCTTGGGCATTGTGTTGCTAGAGCTGGTATCCGGGCAAGGGTGCATGGACCTATCGGCTCCAGCAGAAGACTGTTATCTCCCTACTGCGACAATGTGGAGCTTTTAGGAGGCGAAATTAACGGAAATCATGGATCTGCATTTGGTGGATGGAGTGTCGGAGGATGGAGCGAGGAAAGTTTTTATGGTGTCACTTTGGTGTATACATGAGGAACCTTCCATGAGACCAAAGGCCAGTGTTGTGAGGCAAATGCTAGAAGGCCATATGAAAATTCATGCACCACCCATGGCTTCTCTGCAATCTGTGCTTTCAAAGAAACGACATATATGGATCACGACGATTTTTGCCAGGAAGCGGAGCGTTCAGAATAAGCGATGGCCATCGTGATTTCATTTCTGATGGCTTGGATTGAGACGGGAATTCATGTGGGTTGGTTGAATTTCTGGTAGGTAATCGACACGAAGCGGTGCCATGACAATCGATCTTATATCATCTCATAGAAAGGAACAAATAGGGCCTCAAATCTGTAGGAGTTTTTCCTGTTCTAATCCATATTCTGGATTCAGAGGCCTCACTGATTTCTGAAGATGGTGTAGATCATGAGGGTGTGGAAGAGGTAATCAAAGCAATTTCACTCTTCCCTGTGGATGATATATCTATCGAAACATGTTTCATCAGGCCTTTTGTGTTGGCCACCCTGGAATGGGTGTTAGCAAAAATGCACTCTCGAGGCCAGAATGGACGCAACATCTATTGTGGAAAAATTGGCAAAGGATAGAAATTTTGCCAGAGAATTTGGATCAAGAGAAGGAATTACAGATGAATTGTTGAAACTGTTTCAAGAGCATATGCATTCTCCAACCATTAATACCAACCCAAAGGCATTATTTCCTCTATGTATCGTGCTTAAAAGTAGAGCCAAGATGGCCAAAGAAGGTGTTGTTCCTCAATCAATTGAGCTTCTTTGTAGTGTATACATAGACATGGTAGAGTCTTTGGAAATTTTGGAGGAACTTTCCACCTTTTCAAAAGGTCGGTCTGCCATACTTGGCCATACCCTAGCTGTACCCATTATTGTTAGAAGCTTGTTGGCGGTGTCTGATACTGCAACAGATTATGCAGTTGGGATTCTATTGAGAGTCTGCTTCAATTTTGTAGAGGAAGATCTTCTAAGAGAACTTGTAGAGATGTTTGAGGAAACATCATGAGACATTCTCCCCAAAGGGTCCTATGTGAACTAGTAGGGGGGGATGTAGACTTCATCCTGACATTTCTCAGATGATCATATGAAGGAACTAAGACATTGGTTTCACGAGAAAACCTCAATATGTCTTGGGGGATATTGGTTTCATGAGGGAACCTCGACATGTCCTAGAGAAGACATTGGTTCCATGAGGGAACCTTGATATGTCTTAGACATGTGTTCCACAAGGGAACCACGAGATGTTTAATATGGACACAGTTCATGAGTGAAGCATGAGGTTGGAAATTTGGGGATATTTGGGTGTCAAGTATACATTCATGTACCCGAGGAGAAAAGGACCAAGCTAGACCCTTCAGGTAGAAAGGGTACATTTGTGGGGTACAGTGAGTCTTCGAAGGCATACCGGATCTACATACATGGTTAGAGACAGATTGAGGTGAGCAAAGATGTTACCTTTGAGGAGGAGGTAGCCTTCGGGAGATCTAAAGGATCTCACATGGAGATTTATAGTGAGATATAGGAAGAGAAGGTGCCTTCTCCCCCTCACTCTCCAATAGTTCAGAGGAAGAAAATTGAGCCTATTGATCCTGTTGATTTTGTAGCTCTAGTTGATATTCCCATAGATATTGTAGTAGGTCAGAAGAGACCTACATGGGATCGTCAGACTCTACAGGAGGCAGAAGGACATGCAGCTCCTCGTGGTACCTTCCGAGAGAGCAAGATACGTCAGAGATATTCATGCTATGTCGCAACTATGAGCCACATCATTTATTTCGAGCCTTCCTGTTATGAGGAGACATCTAGCCATCCAGTATGGAGATATTCCATGATGAAGGAGTATCAGTCCATCATGAAGAATGATGTGTGGGATATTGTTCCGAGACCCGAGGGGAAGTCTCTAGTGACTTTCAAGTGGATCTATGAGATCAAGCACACAATTGATGGGAGAATCGAGAAGTACAAAGTGAGATTTGTTGCTAGAGGATTCTCTCAGGTGGAGAGAATAGATTATGAGGAGACATTTTCTCATGTTACTTGATACACTTATATATGGATGATTATTTCCCTTGCAGCATCCATGGATTGGAGACTACATCAAATGGATCTGAAGACAACCTTTCTCAATGGAGATATTGAGGAAGAAGTATACATCGAGCAACTAGATGGTTTCGTGATACATGAGAAGGAGTCCCATGTGTGAAGGTTGAAGAAGGCCTTGTATGGACTCAAGCATGCACCTCAAGCTTGGTATGTGAGGATTGATGGGCACCTGATGAGTTTGGTCTTGAACAAAAGTGTTGTCGATCCCAACTTGTACTAAAAGACTGTTAATGGTGAGTCCCTGATTTTGGTCCTCTGCATTGATGATTTATTCCTCGCTAGTACAAAGAGCCTTATTGATGAATACAAGTATGTGTTGGCCTCTAATTTTGAGATGAAGGACCTTGGTATGATGCACTACTTCTAGGGACTAGAGGTGTGGTAGAGAACTGATGAGATCTTCCTGAGTCAGGGGAAGTACACACTTGAGATATTGAAGAAGTTTGGGATGTTGAACTGTAAGACCATGGCCACACCAATGGTGAAAATATGAAGAAAACAAGTGTGTCTAGTTCTTCCGATTCCGACGAGATTGATCCGACCCTATATAGACAACTGATTGTATCATTGATGTATCTGGTTAACACCAAACCAGATATTTGTTATATAGTGAGTGCACTTAGACAGTTTATGAGTCAATCGAGGCAGACACAATGGATTGTTGCGAAGCATGTGTTGAGATACATGTGAGGCACAATTGGACATGGTCTGAGATATACTTCCATTATTTACATGAGGACACATCAAGGGAGTTGACCTTGACGTCATACATTATGGGGAGTTGACCCTGGTGTTTCTAGAGGGAGTAGCCTCTAGAAGTCCACATGGGAGTGCCATGTGTGACATAAATTCTCCAGATTGTGCTCCTTTGTGATTGAGTTGAGTTGATCTATGAGGACACTTATCCGAGAGGGATAAGTGGGTTTGGGATTATAGCCCAACGTCCCTTGTGGATGGCACATGAGGACACGTCCCTTGTGGAGAGCACACGAGGACACGTCAAAGGAGTTGACCTTGTCATTACACACTATGGGGAGTTGACCCTAGTGTTTCTAAAGAGAGTAGCCTATAGAAGTCCACATGGGAGTGCCATGTGTGACAGACCTAATGGGAGTGCCATGTGTGACAGACCTTTTTGCTACAATGTATCGAGTAAGCATCGGGCGGACCTTCTCCTATATTGAGTTGTAGAACAAGGGAGATAGGATGCATTTATCACAAAGGTGTACTTGTGGTAAATAGGCCCAGGCGTAGTCCTTACTTGATCATGACAAGGAATAATATGGACTTGAGGTGCTTGAGGTGCTTTCCACATATCAATTAGCATCATACTGACATTCACTCACAGGGGCGTACCTGTGGTGAACGAACCTGGTGTGGTCTTCATCCTAATCATGGTGATTTGACAAGGAATGATAGAGACTCAAGATGCTAGATGCTATCACATGCAGACCCAGAATGATCCTGATCTCAGAGAGAGTCAATTGGCTCAGAGGGAAAGTCGCAGGGGGGAGTTTCCCCTCAATTCAGGTGGGAGAGAAACATCTCCAAGGACTGATAGACATGTGTCATGAGTCTAGGGTGAAGTTTGTATACTTCAAAGACAAACTTGGCATGATGCAAAATGTCTTCCTCATTGAGAGGGAGTGTTGATGTTTGGACAACATCAAGAAGACATTCTCCTAGATTAACAATTAATAATATAATTATTGATTATTAAATAATATATATAATAAGTAATAATAATAATAAATAGTTACTTATTATCCAAGGGACACATACTTTCATGGATGGTCACCATATGTTCTCTATATATGGAACACTCATCATTGTAATAACACATCTATCTTATATCATCTCATATAAAAATTCAACATAAAAGAAGCAATTTAGACAATGAAAACCCGTATGCCTAATTGAAAATAGATATCTCTCTATTCATCCACTTGGGAGAAGTAATGTTAATGGGTGATTTTAATGCAAGGAAAACTAACAACCAATCTGTCCAATTGAGCAATGAATAAAGAGGGCAAAACAATCCCTTATGGTTGGAAGAGAGTGGAGATCAATCATGGGCAAGAGATTCACAAGATGGAAATGGGGGAGTGACACACTTTGGGGCAGAATTACTAGGACTTTGTAGTTTGTTTGGCATTGTTATTTGCAATGGAATGAGAGGGTGGCCAACTTCATAGGGTATCACATGCAAAACTTACAATGGTCAAAGTGTTGTAGATTACTTAATCTTCTTTCAAAGTATTACTTCTAGAGTGTTGAAGTTTGATATAGGGGATTGTCCTATTGAAATGAAATCTGATCATGCCCCCCTATTGGTTAAGCTAGAATTTCCTGCTAGTCCGCACAATAATCAAATCCTTGGCATACAAAAGAAAAATCTTTTCAAAGGAAAAATCCTCATGAATCGAGAAAATATGGAAAGGTTTAGTGTTGCTCTTAAGCATCAGTTTCAAGTTATAAAGTACAACCGATCATATATGACAACCAATGAGACAGATGGTCATGTGGTGGTCATGTTCATAGTATTTTATTGATTCCAACAATCCAGAAGGCCTTAAGTGCATGTAAAATGTCTCATCCAAAGAAGAGGGCTACAAGTACCTTTCCGACAAATCCATGGTATGATGAAAAATGCAAGGAAGCCAAGAGATTTCTAAAAGAGAGAAATTTGGGCAAAGAAAACAAGAAGAAATATGAAAAATTAGTACACTAAAATAAAGAAGAGTATGTAAACGCAAGAAGAGAGGAGTTAATCTCTCTTGGAAAACACAACCCCAAAGGATTTTGGAGAGAATTACAACAAAGGAGAAAGAAAACTGAAAACAACATTACAGGTGTCCAATGGTTAGAATATGCAAGGCTCCTTTATGAGCGGGTACATGAGAAAGATACTCCTCCCATATTGAAAACATCAATGGAACTATTCACAATGGATGATATCAAGCAATGAATAAAGAAGCTAGCAAGTGACAAATCGAAGGACATAGACGGGCTTCAAGTTGAATTTTTAAAGTGGGGGGTTGAGCTCCTTACACCTCACATAAAAGGAGTTTTCAATGGGATCATCCAGGATGACTTTCTGAGAGAATGGACCACCAGTGTGGTAATTCCTCTCTTTAAGAATGGACGTTCATTGTGGTCATTCCTCTCTTTAAGAATGGAGATATCAATAACCCTTCCAACTACCGCATTATTATGGTCAACCCCCTCATGGGAAAGCTTTTTGGGAGAATGATAGAGTGAAGAATCAGTAGTTGGGCAGAAGATGAGGGAAAAAAGGAAAAAGGGTAGGCGAGTTTTAGACCTAGGCATTCTACCAATGATCATTGTGTCACCCTTAGACATTTGATAGAGAAAATCTAGGACAAACAAGGTGAGACAACCTGTTGTTGTTTTGTGGACTTTAAGAAAGCCTTCGAAACAGTGCCTAGAGACAAACTATGGAACATGATGGAAGAGTTGGGTATCCCAGATGGATATAGAGAGACAATTCATAGACTTTATGAGAAGGTTAGAGCTAAAATCAGAACAAGTGAAGGAATGTATGAATGTTTTGGTAGTGATATTGGTGTTAAACAAGGATTTTCTCTATCTCCCACTTGGTTTGGTTTATACATTGGTAAGTTGGAAGCCCGGTTGAGCAGGACAAATGGAGAGGGTGTCCATCTAGCAGGGTATGTGGTGAAGCTACTTTTATATGTGGATGATCTTATTCTAATTTCAAAAACAACACATGGATTAAGAGAACATCTAAAGGCCTTAGAACACTTTTGTCAGGATGTAGGGATGCAAGTGAACATTACCAAGACCAAAATCATGATCTTTTCTTTAAATAGAAAAGACAAACCAAACACTTTTCTTTTAGAAGGCAATCCATTAGAGATAGTGAAATAATACAAATATCTTGGGATTGACTTCGACTATAAGATCAATTGGGAGACATGTAGGGCGAAAAGGATGCACGGAGGGTGGAGAGCCTCATACTTACTCCAAAATAGGTGCATAAAAGTGAAACTTTGGGATTGGAAAACCAAAAAAATCCTCTTTGGTTTGTTGGTTACGCCAGTTGTTCTCTATGGCTATGAAATATGGGGAAGCAACATGTCAACTTGTAGATGGAGACAACTAGAAAGAATTCAGAAGCAATTAATTACTAGCAATGTCAAAGTTAAAGCCATAGTCCTGTATGAAATTATTTTAGCTGAAACATGTACTTTTCTGTTAGAGGCGACAATGATAATCAAATTAATAAGCTATTTAAAGAAGGTAAAAAACATGGATAACCAATGCTGGCCCAAATTAGCTATGGAGGAGGAGTTAGACCCTAGGAAGAAAACTTGGATGAAGCAAAATAAAAAATGGTTGAGTAAGTGGAATATCAAGCTGCATGAATGTCCTAACACCAAGGAAGAAATAAAAAAAGTTTGTGAATAAAAAATTTAGTACAGCAATGTGGACCAATCACAGTGGGCGTAAAAAAACATACTACATCAAGGAGTTTAACCCAAATTATGATCATGGCTAGAAAACATATTTAGGGGTAGCTCTTAAAGGAAAATAAGGGTTGTTAGTGAGGACGGGTTCACATCACTTTAGATGTGAGATCCATAGGTGGAGGATACCCAAGGAAGTTTGGGAGGAGAGAACTTGCATATTCTGCAATAAGGGTGTGGTGGAGACATAGTGATACTTTGTCACAGAATGTGCAGCCTACAAGGATATCCACAATCAATATGAAAACAACTTAAAGGTCGACAACATGCACCAACTATTTCATGAGGATAAGAACAACCAAATTGCTAGTCTTCTAATCAGGATTCACATCAGAAAATCTGACATTGAAAAGAGTGTGAAGATGAATTAAGGTTGTTATTCTCTTGATCCCTTAGGCTATTCAACCTAGTGGACATCATTAAAATCAATCAACAATATCTCGCCTAATTTTATGGTTTCTTGTACATTTTAGAGGAACGAGTTTGATGTTATGAATTATCATTACTTATCCTCTGTATTTTCAATTGGTTCAATTGTGTATTACGGCTGCTGTTAAATCTTTACAATAAATATTAAATTAGATTATTTAATAAAATTCAAATTTGTTGTATTACTAAGTAATTAAATTTTATAGAAAGAAGGTATATTGTTCAATAATTAATTTTTAATATTAAGTTAGATTATTTAATAAAATTCAAATTTGTTATATTACTCAGTAATTAAATTTTATAGAAAGAAGGTATATTGTCCAATAATTAATTTTTGGAGGTTTTCAAGTTTTCTTAATTTGATAAGAAACCATACACATTTTCTTTATTCTCCTTATCCACATAATCAAGAGCGAGTATGACTCCTAATTTCTTCTATACTTTCATTATCATCGCCGCCCACTCGAGGTAGTGGGAAAATTCCAGGAAATATATATATAACTTTGGTAATTATCGGACAATAATGTACTCCGTCTTTTCATGAATATATATAATTTATAAAAATATAGAGTGTTCACTGTTTTCTAATAATTATGAGTAAATCAAATTTACGCACATGATTTCGACAGAAATTATGATTTTATGAAGAGATATTTGTAATTATAAAAGTAAGCGGATGACTCATTTACCAAAGGTCATTCCAACATCCATTTCAAATTTGAATTGACAGCTGTAATGATGAATATTTTGAACAACAATAAGAAATTATTCCGGGCATCAATAAATAGACAAATTCATTATAAATGTCTCTAGAATTTCAGTCATCAGGGTGCAGGTAGAGATGCCAGGAGCGGTGAAAAGAAATGTAACATCGACATCGTGAGGGCGAGGGAGATAGAGAAAAGGCGCCTTTCAAAGATCGGAGTGGATTTTGCATCTGAACAGAGTCTTGGAAGCTTCACGCGAAAGTTTCGGTTTCGGTGATTAGACCAATGATTTAGAGGCCATAATATCAATTAAAAGATGCCGTGGATCACAAGCGAGCTGCAGGGAGAATTCGGCCATGGAATTTGTGTAAAAGAATCTGAAATTCAGGATCTTCGTAATTTTCCTCCTATTGAAGGCGATCTTCATTTGAAGGTCGTCCTTCCATGCGATCTCTGTCCTCATTTTCATCAAAGCAATCACAGGTTTTCTCTTAATTTTCTTGATTGCTTTAACACTTAGTTAATCTCTAATTTAATTTAAAGTTTCAAAAAAATATTTCACTTTTTCTTCATCAAATTTAAATATTTTTACATTTTGCTGGTTTCTTCCGCGCATATATAATTAATTTTAGAAAATTGAGAACTGCATAAAATTTTCAAATAATTATCAAAATCGAGTGTTCTGCTTAGTTCTATGATAATCCGTGTGTTCCTTGTTTTTTCCCTTTTGTTCAAGCCCCATTCTTTGAACTTTATGAGTCCGGTCTCCGAACTCTTCCAGTTTTGAATTTTCCCTATTAAATATTTTTTATTTTTTGTGTATTTAAGGTTGCCGCGTAAATCCGAGGGCTGTGGTGATGACGAATGGTCACAGCTTGAGAAAAATGACGAACATTTGACAGACGAAGAGCTGGAGGTTGCAGCGCAACTGATGGAGTTAAGCAGCCGAAGC
The DNA here is from genome assembly GCA_032191745.1 of Picea mariana. Lineage (NCBI taxonomy): Eukaryota > Viridiplantae > Streptophyta > Pinopsida > Pinales > Pinaceae > Picea > Picea mariana. Next base: position 221,066 of record JASDQU010108116.1, read on the forward strand.
CTGGATTTAGTGGAGGAAATCCTAACAAATTCCATGTATTTTGCTGTATATAGTCTTCGCGAATCCTCCAGTGCGTCAGATAGCCAGCGATCTTGCGGTCCTACTCCGTCGCCGGATAGGGTTTCGTGGGAGAAGAGGACCTCCAGGAAAAGAATTAACGTGGAAATGGACGAAAGGAGTAAGCCCCGATCTCGATCTGTTTCTGAGATAATATTCAACCAAGATCTCCAGTCTACTGCTGCTGCATTCAAGCGCAAAAAGGCTAAAGCCCGGGCTTAGCATATGACCGCGGTCGAAGCTGGGAAGAAGAGGAACACGGTTTAAAGGAGTACTTTTTATCGGAATCTTTTCTCAGGAAATAGATCTTTACACATTTGATTGGAATTTGCTATCAATCACAACCACAAAACTTTGATTTTTGTGGATACAATAAATACCGAAGCATGTTTTTTTAAGCAATAAATATTCAATCCATGAAGAGTTTAGCAAAAAAAATGATTACTTCGTGCCTGTTAAACATCTGATACTCAGTTTGCAGCGCTTTATTTCTCATTAAGAGGCAAACATTTTCTTGCATAACATACCTGTTGAAGGGGCGTCTAGTTTCGCCATTTCTGCTATACTTTTCCACTTTCCTAAAAGATGTGATGTGATGGGCTAAAAAACAACTCGTTGTTTCTCCTGTTTCTCCTGGAAATACTGTAGTTTTTATTTAAATGTCAAAATATTTCCGTCTTTCTGTTTTCTTTTTCTGATATATATATATATATTACACGTTTCTGAGTGTGTCCTCGTGGAACGCTCATGTACCGTGTTTGGTGACTTATGGCATAACCATTGAAATAGCAAATTGGCATGCCAGACTTCTTTTTATTATGACCATTGAAGTAGCAAATTAGGATCGCAGGCCTCTTTTTGTTCTAAAGATTTCTGACTCGACTTTACTATGATGACATAATACATATAGATATGTCAATTACTTTCACAGTTTTAAAACCGCATGAGTGGTTCTCTATCCACATTCTCCATTCCCAAACTATATGCCAAATTCGGAATGTCAGCCTCAAGAACATCACGTATGATCTCTGTAAACCAATGTCAATAAGCTTTAACAAAGCAAACAGCACAAAACCATATGCCAGATTCGGAATGGGAGCCTCAAGATAATCAGATGTGATCTGTGTAAACCAATGTCAACCAACCTTAAGAAAGCAAACATAACAAGCCATATGCTAATTCGGAATGCCAGCCTCAAAGTAAACATCACAAGCCAAATGCCAACCTCAACATATCAGATAGATTTGTAAATCAATGTCCACGAGATTTTAACAAGGAGCAACGTCAACAGATATGTCTAGTTTCGATAAAAATTGTGATGATGGGGCAGTGAAATCGGATCACTAAACAAAAACAGTAAGGTAGCTAATTTTGTGGACATGTGACAATATTGAAGGTAATTTTATCTCGAAGGGATTGCCAAATGAGATGAAAAGCTCGTCATGAATGTTATATTTTGCAATTTATTTTATGCTTTTTTTAAGGTTAGCTGGCCAAGAATGTTGTATTTTGCAATCTATTTTATATTTTTAGAGCTTTATTTTAAACACAGGAATTAGACCTCACTTAGCCTTGTCTTTATGTTCAAGGCCTAACATTACATATATCCCTTCGATATTATGTATATCTTCAACGATTCTAATACTTTGTAAATTACGTATATATGTAATGAGTTTATTATTTAGATGCTTTTAAATTCAACAAAAGATATGGAAAATGTGTATTTTTAATTAATATAATAGTTTAAGTTGATATTTTTAATAATTAATATATGTAAATATTAAAATATGTTTTAATATTCAAATAAAATTTTATTCTTTATAAATATATATATTTAATAAATTTATAATTTACATAAATGTTTTTAAATTCAATAAAAAAATATGGATAGTATCCATATTGTCAATAAATATAACATTTTTAATAAGTAATAGTTTTATATGTAAATATTAAGGTATGTTTTAATATTCAAATTAAATTTCAATTAATATGGACATGGTATGTTCCATGCACTTCCCACACCCGAGGACAAGGATGTATATGAAACGGTTCACCACACTCCTCATTTTGCTAAACCCAATGAAATACATACTGAAACATTTCACCAATATATAAGACATGTTTCGCAAAATGGGGAGCTTTTAGGGCGATCCCTATAAAAGAACAATATCCCTTAAAATTGTTGTTAAAAAGATCTAAAAAAAAATGGTTGTTCAAAAAAATAAAAAAAATAAAACAATAATGTTAAAAAGATAAAAAAAAAAAAATGGTTGTTCAAAAGTCTAAATAAAAAAATTAAAAAAAATAAAACAATAGTCAGAGTAATGGAAACATCAAAGTATAGAAAGGGATCAACCTACACATTAGCATGAAGAGAATGATGCATAGATAGATGACAAGGATGGACCAAATGAGTTGCACTATGATTTGGTTAGTTTTATTGGTTATTTATAAGAGTGATTCTAACTCACATAGCATTTGAAAATAAAAATAAAAAAATAAAATAATACTCAGAGTAATGGAAACATCAAAGTATGGGGAAGGACCAATCTACACACTAGGATGAAGAGAATGATGTATAGATAGATGGCAAGGATGGACCGAATGAGTTGCACTATGATTTGATTAATTTTATTGGTTACTTATGAGAGTGGTTCTAACTCATATAGCATTTGACATTTTCATTGATGATTCTAATGACTTCATTGATGATCCTAATGACTTCATGTTGGTGATGAATATAAAAAACTAGTCCATAATACTCATTTGATGTCGATTTCTTTTAATAATTACTTTTATTTTAAGTGTTCATTAATGTAAAATATTTAAATATAATAAATGATAAGTCATAATAACAACAATGATTGATGAATATTTACATTGTAAAATATTTTTTTTATATGAAATGAATAGTTAGGTTAAAACATTAATTATATATATATATAATAAATGTAAATTCTACCTGGATTGGGTGACGAGGATGTGAATTATGACAAGGCAAGAGCCTTGGGACCTACCAGGTGACAAGGAAGGAGCCTCGGGACCTACCCCCACTTGTCAGCCTATCGACCCCCCACGACCACCTGCCTCCCCTACCTACATCACCTCACTTCAATGCATAACCATGTGTACTCATTTCCTTGCGTGCAAGTGTCCTCACATCGTGTCATTTTCAATAGCATTGTCTCGGTGTCAATTTTCTCATTATTCGCCCCTGGCTTTCCTCTTATTCTTCTCTCATTATTCGCCCCTGGCTTTCCTCTTATTCTTCCCCAGCTTGGCCTCTGACCTGCTCTTTGTCGCCTTCTGCATCGCTCTCCCTGCTGCTCTCATTCCCCATCCTATGTTTGTCCTTTGCTCCCTCGACCCTCCAATGCCTCGCGACACTCATCGTCAACAAGCTAAAATCCATAGAGGCAGCTCCCTAGCTCGTCAAACCCAAGCTGTTGTTGCTTAAGCTATCAAAGTCTATGAAGCTCACACTCTGTCAGAAGTTCAAGCAGAACTAGATCTGCTTGAAGTAGACACTCGGGTTATCGGGAACTTCATTGACAATGAGGCAATCGATGAGAACATAGGTTATTAGATTCCTAGTCTAGGTTCCTACCAAGCTCGGGCCAACCTCTACTCAAAAACAATGGAAATATATTGGACCATAAAGACACTCATGGGTGGAGTCCTTGTGGAATGAAATGAAGCCCATTAAGAAATCCTCTTGTAGCTAGATGATGTTCAAAGACAATTGCAGGAAATGCACCAAAAGATCGACATGATTGTTGGCAAAGAAAGAATGGTTTAAGACATCATGGAGCATCCCCAGCAACATGCACCTCCTTCAGTGACGTTCTTTGATCCGCCCCATTGATTTCTCATGTTATCTTTTCTTGTTTTTTCCTTTTTCAGTTATAGAGGGCTGGAGACTTTTTCCCCACCTCCCATTAACTATCATGGTAACTCTAAATATCAACCAAACATCTATACAGTAGTTAAGTTTTCAAACAATATAATTTAATTTTTTGTGTGCTTTTAAGATTTAAAGTACAACACAAATTGCTCTTATGTTGTTGGTATGGTTTTCCAACAACAAACCAACAACCCATTTTTATAAATTTCCCTTTTTCAATAATAAAATGATGCATGGATAAGATACCAAAAAAAAAGTGTAAATCAACCCATTTTTGTAAATTTCACCTTTTTCAATAATAAAATGATGCATATATAACATACCAAAAAAAANTGCTCTTTGTCGCCTTCCGCATCGCTCTCCCTGCTGCTCTCATTCCCCATCCTATGTTTGTCCTTTGCTCCCTCGACCCTCCAATGCCTCGCAACACTCATCGTCAACGAGCTAAAATCCATAGAGGCAGCTCCCTAGCTCGTCAAACCCAAGTTGTTGTTGCTTAGGCTATCAAAGTCTATGAAGCTCACACTCCGTCAGAAGTTCAAGCAGAACTAGATCTAGTTGAAGTAGACACTCGGGTTCTCGGGAACTTCATTGACAATGAGGCAATCGATGAGAACATAGGTTATTAGATTCCCAATCTAGGTTCCTACCAAGCTAGGGCCAACCTCTACTCAAAAACAATGGAAATCTAATGGACCCTAAAGACACTCATGGGTGGAGTCCTTGTGGAATGAAATGAAGCCCATTAAGAAATCCTCTTGCAGCTAGATGATGTTCAAAGACAATTGCAGGAAATGCACCAAAAGATCGACATGATTGTTGGCAAAAAAGGAATGGTTTAAGACATCATGGAGCATCCCCAACAACATGCACCTCCTTCAGTGACGTTCTTTGGTCCGCCCCATTGATTTCTCATGTTATCTTTTCTCGTTTTTTCCTTTTTCAGTTACAGAGGGCTGGAGACTTTTTCCCCACCTCCCATTAGCTATCATGGTAACTCTAGATATCAACCAGACATCTATACACTAGTTGAGTTTTCAAACAATATAATTTAATTTTTTGTGTGCTTTTAAGATTTAAAGTACAACACAAATTGCTCTTATGTTATTGGTATGCTTTTCCAACGACAAACCAACAACCCATTTTTATAAATTTCCCCTTTTTCAATAATAAAATGATGCATGGATAACATACCAAAAAAAGTGTAAATCAACCCATTTTTGTAAATTTCCCCTTTTTAATAATAAAATGATGCATAGATAACATACCCAAAAAAAAGTGTAAATCTTAAATTAATATTTTTAGTACATACAAATAAGAATGTATATTTCAATGTTGATGTGAAAATATATTATTATTTAAGAAAGTGTAAATGAGTAATGATGTGAGAGATATATTTTGATTTGAAATATATAAGAATAAATTACATAGAATTTATAATGTATAAATAAAAAACAAAATATATACATGATAAAAATAAATAAAAAAGTTAAAATCTTTCTTATGGAAGAGAGTGAAGAGGTTATGTGTGATGGTAGATTTTATATTATATAGCTTTTTGGAATTTTTAAAATAAAAATTATATAAGATAATGAAGGTTTATGTTTAATAGTTTTTATTTGATGATGATGATAAATAAGATTAATGTTTATTGAGATCAATATAAGTTAATTAAAGAGATTAAGTGGATTTCTTTAGAATGTTATTTGGATGCTCGGAAAGTATTAGGAGAAGCGTTCCAAGATCACTATAGTTTTGATTATTTAGAAGATTAGGAAGATCACTATTGTGACAAATATTTTGAAATTAAGATCTAATTTAGGTATACTCGAGCACTTTAAGAATATTTTCAAAATTTTAAGATGAAATATTATTTGTTTGTTTGTTTTTAAAAATTTAAGAATAAATATATGAAAAATATATTATTGTGGAAATATTGATAATAATAATAATTTTAAAAAATAAATAAAATATTTAAAAAGAATGAAATCATTATTTTTCCCAATAACTATTTTTAAATTTATTTTAATATGATGATGATGATGATTAATGTCTGAGACCGATTTGATTTATCAGACCTTAAGAGGGTAAATGATTACTTGCAATTCTTTAGAATTGTGTTTATGTGCTCGGAAAGCATTAAGAGAATGTATGCTTTCCTCATCATAGTTTTGTTGAGTTAAAAGGTTAGGGAGGTTGGTAGTGTGACAAATATTTTGAAATTGAGATCTAATCTAGTATAGGCTGGACAATCTAAGAGAAAGTGTTTTTCATATTCAACCTTTTAGTGTCACAAAGGTGACACACTCTTTCATCCCATGGTGATTTAGGAATTGACCAACACCCAGTTTCACTATGGAGCTCATGAGAATTTTTTCTTATCTTAGCAATGCTTATTTTTTTCTCTATACTTCTCAAAACTGAGAGACAATTTTGATCTTCTAGATTAGGGTTGATTACATCTTTATAATACCTTAATTTTATTTTTTCCTCTAACTCTTTATCACACCACATTTTCTCCTTAAATTTTGATTTGATGATATTCTTAATAGTATCCTTATTCTGCAAAATGGTGTCTTCCATGATTCCCCAATATCTTAGCCAAGACTAGGCATCTTTATGCCATCCTCGCTTAAGTCGATGGTGGTTACAATTAGATTTTGAAGCAATTTTAGGAAGCCTCTTGTCTTCCATGTTGTTTAAATTGTTCTTATACATTAGATATCTGGTCATAGTCGTGCTCTCAATGGGGGAAAGACTTACTTCTAAGAGGAGGATGGGATAGGGCGTATTTTCTTTAATTGCGAGATTATAGGTTATAAAATTCTTTTGTATTTACTCTATTTTTCTCCAGGATTCAGAGATACTACATCCCTAGACTTCACATCCATATAGAATACCATGTGTAACAAGAGTCTTAAAGAGGAGTTTCTTCTTATCCCACATCCAAAGATCAACTGATTTACAATTGTTTTCAAGCCCATAACAAGCTTTCCATTCCCCAATAATTATTTTCTCAATGCTATAATTAGAATTAAACTTGTGATGAATATCAATTCCAAATGATCATATTAATACAAAATAATATTTCTTTTAAATAATAAAACAAATTACTATACAACAAATTTAAATTTTAAAAAATTTATACATATTTCATCTATAATTCTAAAAAGTTGATACCTATTTCAAAACAAAATGAAAAGTTATTAAAAATAGTAACATGAAAAATCAAAAAACATGATGGAACATAGCACTATTTTAATTATGAAAATTATGTAATATTTTATTTTTAATGATATAATTAAAAATTATAAAAACAATAAATTTTAATTAGGAAAATTATATAATATTTTATTTTTAGTAATATAATTAAAAATTATAAAAAAAAATAATAATAAAATGAAAAAACATATCACATGAAAAAAAATATTCAATATTGAAAAAATATCGCAAAATGTTCAACTATAAATAATTTTTCATTTTTTATTTATTATCATTTTAATATTAAAAATAAATAAAATATTATAAACAATTTTTCATTTTTATTTATTATCACTTCAATATTAAAAAAATAAAAAGTTATTAAAAAGAGCAATACGAAAAAGCAACAAATATGACGCAACGTAACATTATTTCAATTATTTCAATTATATAATATTTTCATTTTTATTTTATAATTAAAAATTATAAAAACAATAAATTAATTTAAAAAATATTTAAGAAAAGTTATTAAAAATAGTACTATGGAAAAGCTAAAAAACCAAAACCATGATGCAACATGATTATGAAAATCATATAATATTTTTATTTTTAATATATATGATGATGATGATTAAAGTTCACTAAGATCGAGTTGGTCTGTAGGACCAATTATTAACATTCACTAAGATTGAGTTGGTCTATAAGATCGATGATTAATGTTCACTAAGATCGAGTTGGTCTATAGGACCTTAAGAGGGTAAGTAATCAGTGATTACTTGCAATTCTTTGGAATTTTGTTTCTTTGCTCGAAAAGCATTAAGAGAAGTTTTCCAAGATCACCATACTTTTGTTGAGTTAAGAAGTTAGAAAGGTTGGTAGTGTGACAAATATTTTGAAAATGAAATCTAATATGGGTATAGGCTGGACAATCTAAGAGAAAGTGTTTTTCATCTTCAACCTTCTTAGTGTCACAAAGGTGACACACTCTTTCATCCCATGGTGTTTTAGGAATTGACCAACGCCCAATTTCACTATGGAGCTCGTGAGAATTTGTTCTTATCTTAGCAATGCTTATTTTTTTCTTTACACTTGGCAAAAAGATAGATAATTTTGATCTTCTAGATTAGGGTTGATTACATCCTTATAATACTTTAATTTTATTTTTTCCTCTAACTCTTTATCACCCCACATTTTCTCCTTAAATTTTGATTTGATGTTTTTTTAATAATATCTTTATTCTGCAATATGATGTCTTCCATGATTCCCCAGTAGTTTATCCAAGACGGAGCATCTTTATGCCATCCTCGTTTGAGTCGATAATGGTTATGACTCGATTTTGAATCAATTTTAAGAAGCCTCTTATCTTTTATGTTGTTTAAATTGTTCTTATACATTAGGTATTTAGTCATAACTATACTTTCAATGAGGGAAAAGCTTGTTTCTCTATATATAAATGTTTATATTTTATATAATTTTCTTTGCATAAAAAAAAATCAATAATATTAATATTATTAAATTTAAATCATATATAAAATAAGTTGTAAATTATATTAATTGTGTGGCCTTATTAATTTTAAATATTAATAATATTAATCTTCTTTTTGAAGATTGCCCTCTTCCCTCTTCTTTAAATGATGGTCTTGATAATCATTAGAAATATTATCATGTTTTCTGATCATTTTTATA
>JASDQU010108117.1:25492-39798 GCA_032191745.1 Picea mariana
TCGACTATCCACATGCAAGACAAGTTGGCTTCTACACTTTAAAAAGGGTTCATCTTCATGGATATAGACACTGTATTGATAACATACATAATCAAAATCCTAACATAATTTGTGAAGTAATAGTCCTATCATATCTTCAGAGTACTTAGATAAGAGTGATCAGAGTACTTATTAATGGGGAATTGAATTTCATTATAAAGATATATCTGGATAACAACCACAAACTAGAAAAAGCCAGAGGACATGAAATTGATATTGCTGGGAATGTTTGTTGAGGAAGGATGCTATAACAACAATCCGTGAATTTGCAAAAAAACCAACTTCCTAATTGGAAAAAAGTTTGGGATAAGGCGTCATAATCCCCCTTCTCCCAAATGAAGAAGTTAATCACAGGTTCATAATAAGTCAGAAGTTAATCACAGGTTCATAATACCTTATTGTAAACCATAGATAATCACTTTTATTTAAAACTGTGCTTAGCTGCTCTAACAAGCCGTGGGCAGAGAATTTGTCTTCTCCCCATATTCCAACATCTTCTTTGTGCCATAACCAGTTTACAGATATTTTTCTGTATCTACACTTGATGTTGCAACAGGATGAAGGGACTCCATGCTGACCTGCTCCATTCCCATTAGGGAAGTCTGTATACTTTCCTCCGAGTCTTTCCTGCCATCGTCCCCCATCTCGCTACCTCAATGTGAGTTACACTTAGATTATCTAGTCTACCCCAACAAGATGAATCATACATCTAGATAGATGAGTGCGCTTCAATACCACTCAGTAACTCATAACCTATTCTGCTAAAGATGTGCATCTCGCCACGGAAGGTGAACGCAGGCAACCAACCCGACTTAACGCCAATTCTTCATTCGGCCTAACCACCGCAGCTACAACAGGCGAGATAATGAGCAATACAAGAAATCTGCGTTAACCATTGTAGCCTGAAGCCTCCGGCAATCGGATCCAGGAGTATGGCCTTGGCCGCAAGCGAGAGAGTGTGGAGGGAGAAATTTTCATAGATGAATAACCTGCACATCAGTTTAAAGGAGACAAAACCTGTTATAAGTGACCCATAAGAAGCAAAACCTTTCACGGATCGATATCCAAATTCAGTGCCTGCGACATCCCTTGCATTTGAGCCTGCAACATTCCTTCTAATTTGAGGCAGTAGCAGTGATTGCACATTCATTAATATTTGATTAGATTGAAAGAAGACAATGTTGTACTGTGTGTTTAATGCATTTTGATTAAGTACCAAATTGGACAGGATTAAGTAAAATAGTACAAAAGACCTATTTATCAATAATTTGTAAGCAGCCACTGAGAATCCAGACCATTCAAAGTTTTTTCTGATTGATTTGTGCTTTGCTATGATTGCGGACATGTCACGTTATTCTTCCCATGCAAAATCATGGTGGAATCCTAATTTTGTATTGATCCCCATCTGAAGCAGAGAGAAAAGAGGGAGATGAGCATAAAGCACTATACATATTTTATGAAGAACATTGAAATGATTTTGTACTGATAAAACGAGGTGGGGGAGATCTTGGTGTCTTTGAAAAGCAGTTCCAAGTATTACGTTAGGATGTAGAGAAAATGCAGGGATTTCCACCTAAACATTGGCCCACTAATAGTCCTTTTATTGTTACTTCAGCTTTTATTCTGTAAAATAATGTTTGAAATTAAAAGATTGACAGCTTGCATGTAGCAGTCTTAATATGCAGATCCGTGGTTTGCAAAAGACGCAGCCCAAACGGAGATAAAAGACCTTCACACTGTAATATTTTTTCGAAAATCTTCTCAAAAAATAGTAAATAGCGGGACATAGCCAGATCGAAGGAATGGAGATACATGTTTAGCAGCACCGGGGAGAGTGAGCACCCTTGTGCTATCATTATCATTAGCAACCAGCAAGCGCCTTTGTCATGAATTTATCTGAAGGAAACACAAATACATCAAATGTGACAAAGCTCTTCAATGTTTTAGAGAAAAATATAGTATACAGTCAATTTCCAGAATATAATCATCGGTTTATTATGTGATCCAGTAAAACAGAGGTTTGAATATATGTTAAAAACTATTCCATAGAAATAACTGGGACCCTACCAGGCAGGGTTTGAAGAAAACAAGTTAAGGGTAGCAATATATGAACACAACTTCTATTTAGATTAGCTATAAAAGGACTCCAAATATTATTACTTTCTAACTATTTTCTGCAATGTCAACACAACTTCTATTTAGATTAACCATAAGAGTACTCCAAATACATTGCAACACAACTTCTATTTAGATTAACCATAAGAGGACTCCAAATATTATTGCTTTATAACTATTCTCTGCAATGTCACACTGTTAAACTAATTAAATAAAAAGCATTTCAAGACGCACAACATTGCAAAGCCAAACACTCAGATTTTTATGAACGTTTTTTCGCAAAATAAAATATTGCACTCAGATTTTTGTGAACCTAGCAGTCACATTTTTGTGAGCCTTGTTTTTAGAGAAGGATAATTAAAATAAATCTTAAAATTTTTTAGTATACAAAGTAATGAACAACACGACTCAAAATCATTATATATTATTTTCTCAAATTAAAATTAATTAGAAAAAATAAAAAATAATAATCATTTTTCTTAACCAACCATAGCAAACCTTTAGTTTCCATAAACCTGGTATATATATTAGTTTCAAAAATATATAAACTATATAATACAGATATGCATTTTTTGTCTTGTCTGTAACAAGTTATTGAAGAGTTATTCTATGAGTCTTCATGGTTTTTTTATGTATACATAAAATAAGATTTTTGATGTTTATACCGTGCTCTACTACTGATAAAATAAAATAAAACATCATATTTTTACAAACGTTTCTCTACTCTCTCTTTATATATATAATTCCATGATTCTTTAATGTATAAATAAAATAAATTTTTTTTATATATATATAATTTCATGATTCTTTAATGTATAAATAAAATAAGATTTTTTTATGTTTATACCGTGCTTTACTAACAAAATAAAATAAAATAAATTTCTTTACTATATATATCTTATATATCTGCATTATTTCATAGTTCTTTAATGTATAAATAAAATAAGATTTTTTTATGTTTATACCGTGCTCTATTGATAAAATAAAATAAAACATCATATTTGTACTTATTTTTACAAACGTTTCTTTACTATATATGTCTTTGCATTATTTCATGGATTTTTTTTTATGTATAAATAGAACAAGATTTTTAATATTTATGCCATGCTCTACTGATCAAATAAAATAAAACATTATATTTTTATTGATTTTTACAAACGTTTCTATACTATATATGGCATGCAGTATGAACAATCACAACATATACATATATGGCATGGAGTATGAACAATTACAAAAAAAATTATATGGGTGAAAAATATAATATTTAATATAATAAATTAACTTGTTTAAACGAATTAAACAAACAACTATAAAGCCAAATTTATCAACATAAATATTTTATATTCTATTTTTTAGGAATTTATATTTGTGAATTTTTTCTTTTCAATTATATATCATAATTATTTAATTAAACATTGAATTGAACTAATTTAATTGAATAAAATTGTTATAAGAGTTTACTAGAAAAAGAACTCTTTTAACACAGAGATTAGATTGTTTTGTGTAAATACTCTATGATATCTATTGATCGGAGGCAATTCTATATCTCAACTAGAGACTTTGTCATAGCATCGGCTTGCATACATTTGAACTAATTGACAATGATTTTAGACTCATCATTTTATAAATTAGGTATACTGCTAAGTAAGTAGTACTTGATATTGAAATAGCAATAACCACTTTATAAAAGTGGTTGATATAGGTTGATCAACATCATTTTTCACCTTTCCAAATTAATGACATCAATTGACTTATATCAACCACTTTTATAAAGTAATTGTTGCTAATTAACGACCAACATATTATAAGGAGCAATCATTAATATATTAATACATATATAATAATACTATATTAATTAATTATTAATATAATAATGTATATTAATATATTATTAATTATTGTATTATTTAATTAATATATTAAATAAAATAAAACATCATATTTGTACTTATTTTTACAAACATTTCTCTACTTTATATGTCTTTGCATTATTTCATTGTTTTTTATGTATAAATAAAATAAGATTTTTAATGTTTATACAGTGTTCTACTCATCAAATAAAATAAAACATTATATTTTTATTGATTTTACAAACGTTTCTATACTATATATATGGCATGGAGTATGAACAATTACAACATATACATATATGGCATGGCGTATAAACAATTATAACAAAGTTTATATAATAAACTAATTTGCTTAAACGAATTAAACAAACAGCTATAAAGCCAAATTTATCAACGTAAATATCTTAAAACATTATATTTTCATTAAACGAATTAAACAAACAGCTATAAAGCCAAATTTATCAACGTAAATATCTTAAAACATTATATTTTCATTGATTTTTACGAACGTTTCTATACTATATATGGCATGGAGTATGAACAATTACAACATATACATATATGGCATGGAGTATAAACAATTATAACAAAGTTTATATAATAAACGAATTTGCTTAAACGAATTAAACAAACAGCAATAAAGCCAAATTTATCAACATAAACATTTTATATTCCATTTTCCTTGCTTAAAAAATTTATATTTGTAGCTTTTTTCTTTTTAATTATATATAATAATTATTTAATTAAACATTGAATTGAACTAATTTAAATCAAATTGTTATAAGAGTTTACTAGAAAAAGAACTCTTTTAACATAGAGATTAAATTGTTTTGTGTAAATACTCCACGATATCTATTGATAGGAGGCAATCCTATATCTCAACTAGAGATTGACTTTGTCATAGCATCCACTCCTATACATTTGACCTAATTCACAATGATTCTAGACTCATCACTTTATAAATCATGTATATTACTAAGTAAGTAGTATTTGATATTAAACTAGCAACAACCACTTTATAAAAGTGGTTGATATAAGCTGATCGATGTCATTTTTCACCATTCCAAATTAATGACACCGATTAACGTATATCAACCACTTTTATAAAGTAATTGTTACTAGTTGATAACCAACATTAATATAATAATGTATATTAATGTATTAATATATTATTAATTATTGTATTATTTAATTAATATATTAATATATTAAATAATCAATAATTTATTAAAAATTTATTACTTAATAGTGTTAAACTATAGTAAATTAATATAATTTCTAAATTACTAATTTAATGTATTAATTACTAAATTAATACATTTATTAATTTAAATTACTTAATATATTAATTTATTAATTTAAATTACTTAATATATTAAGTTATTACTTACTTAATACAATTTAATTTAAATTATTTAATATATTAAGTTATTACTTAATATAATTTAATTTAAATTATTTACTTAATTTATTACTTATATTGATTTAAATTACTAACTTAAAGTATTAATTATCTAAATTAATTAATGATAATTGTAATGTACAAATGTAAAATTAGTAATGTATCGATTAATTAGTAATTTTATTAATAGAATACATTAATAAAACATTAATATATTAAAAAAATATTAAAGTATTATATTATTAAAGTAATAATAAGATAATAAATATTTATACTCCATTAAAATAATACATAAATAGGATACTAATACATTAATAAATAAATTAATGACACATAATAATGTAATACTATATTATACAAATAATATCTTATAATAATGTATTAACTCATTATTATAATGCTGAAATATATCATAGTTAATATATTTATACATCATTAATTATTAATTATTAATACATTAATAAAATATTAATATATTATTGTTATCCTTCTCATCCGAGTTCAATTATTAATATATCATAGTTGCCAGGAATGATCGTTATGTTTAACACATTAATAAAGCACTAAAATATTAAAAAATATTAAAGTTTTAATATTATATTAAAGTGATAAAATAAAAACACATTAATAATATATTATTACATACATACAAAATATTAACCATGACCATGACAAACCATGATACCAAGGTTGACCATGATTATGACTATGGTTGACTTTAATCATAGAAGACCACAAAAATTCATGCCCATGACTATGGGTGGTTTATATGTGTATTGGAAACATTTGTCACAATGTGATGTTGGCAGATATTTCGTCACATTGCAACAAATGGAAATGTTTATGACAATGGGAAAACCTATGTTCATGTGATATTGACAGGTCTTTATCATAATGGAACATTGGAAAATGTTCTTCACATTATGATATTGGGAAATGTTTATGACAAAACGACATTGGGAAATGTTTATGACAAAACGACATTGGGAAATGTTTGTGACATTGTGACATTGCGAAATGTTCATCACAATGCCACATTGAGAAATGTTAGTCACATTACGATGTTGGTAAATGTTCGCAGAAATGTGGTTGACATTGGGAAATGTTCATCACGTTGTGATGTTGGAAAATGTTTGTCACAATGTGATATTGAGAAATATTCATCAATTTGCGACGTTGGGAAATGTTCGTCAATGAAATGTTCATAACATTGTGATATTGGGAAATGGTGATGACAGTGAGAAATTACTAAATGTTTGTGACATTGCAACAGTGGGAAATGTTTGTCACAATGCGACAATGTTGAATGCTCATCACATTGCAATGTTGGGATATGTTCTCTAGAATGGGACGTTGGGAAATGTTCACCACATTGTGATTCTGGTAAATGCTTGTCGCATTGTGATGTAGAGAAATGATCATCACATTGTGACGTTGAGTAAAGTTCGTTACATTGCAATGTTAGGAAATGTTTGTCGCATTGTAACGTCGAGAAAATTTCATCACAATGCAAATTGTAATGTTGGGAATTATTCCTGAGAATGTAATTTCATGAAACACTCTACACATTGTAAAATCATCTTTTACTTTTGTGATGTTGGGAAATGGTAGTCACAATGAAATGTTGGGAAATGTTTGTCACATTGCGACATTGAAAAATGTTCATCAAATTGCAATGTCGAGAATATACCATCAAAAAACAACATTGGTAATACATCATTGCAATGTGATCTCAAGAAACACTCGACAAATTATAGAATCATATTTTTCTTTTCTGATGTTGGGAAATGGTCGTCACAATACAATGTGGGGAAATGTTTGTCACATTGCAACGTTGGGAAATGTTTGCCACACTATGACGTTGAGAAATGTTCATCACATTGTGACATTGGGAATCAGTCATGAAAATGAGACATTAGGAAATGTTCATGACATTGAGACATTGGGAAAGGCTTTTCACAATGCAGCATTGGGAAACGTTCGTTACATTGCGATGTTGGAATATGTTCGTTAGAATGTGATGTTGGGAAATGTCTGTCACATTGCGACGTTGGGAAATGTTTGTTACATTGTGACATTGAGGAATGTTAATCACATTGCAAGGTTGAGAAATCTTTTTCACATTTGCAATGCCGAGAAATGTTTATGACATTGCGACATGGGGAAATTTTCATGAAAATGCAACGTTCGGAATTATTCACTATGCGAAGTCAATGGATTAATAATACAACTTTTATAATACAACTATTCTCACACATTACATCAATCTCCATGTTTTAATTATTATAAAAGAGCTTTTCCACCACCTTCCAAGCATTCACTGAAATCACACTTGCTTACAAATAGATTGTATCATCGCTATGACTATTGTTTCAAAGCCGAGCCTCAGACAATTTATTGATGATTTTTTGGCTATATTCAATCCTTCCTTCCAGAACTAGATGTCATTGAACTCCCCTCTCTCTTCTCCTCCTTCTCACACATTACATCAATCTACATGTTTTAATTATTATAAAGTTGTTGCTCACTAAAAATATATATTTTAGATTAAACTCAATTAATTATATACTATTTAATTTTATAAGTTCATATATATATATATATATATATATATATAATGTAATGTAATGTGATATAGTTATTTATATTTCAAACTACATTTTATTATTATAAATATTTAATATTATAAATAATTGATATAGTTAGTTAAAATATTTTATTGAGACATGTCAATATATAAATATGTTATATATGATTTTTTAATTTTTAATATACCTTTAAGTGTATTATATTTATTATTGTATATGTAAATTACCACTACCTCATAATTATCATAATTAATTATAGTTGATAAATACTCACAAGCAATTTAGATTTGTTGTACATTTTGCATTTAGATCAGCTATACAATTTGCATTAATAAAAATATTTAAAATTGAACTATCTAATTATAAAATTTGTTCACAAATTTATTTATACATGATATGAACCCTAACCCTAATATAACTCTAATCCTAATATGACTCTAACATCTTTACCTGTAACTAATACTACTGCTCTGAAATGGTTCGTGCTACTGGTTCTATAGGAACTGGAACTGGTTGGCTACTAGCTCTTACGGATATTGATATCTGATGAGGTATTGATCTTGGATCTCTAACCTGATTATTTTAATCATGTATTAATTCTTTCTAAAATCATGTAACAAGCAACAAGTTATATTTTAAATTTTTAATATAAAACAAATCAAAATAAATAATATGAAACGTTTGAAATCGGTGTAATTATCAATGATACAATTCAGCAACATGAAGTTGGTTTATCGACAAAAATAAGTATATAATTCAGCAAACGCATGCAAGTTGGTAAGCAACGACATTATTCATTTGAGATCATTGCATCACGATGTAGAGATCATTGTACTGGCTACTGGAAAAAATAAGTGTATAATTCAACAAAATAAGTAAATAATTCAGCAAATGCACACAAGTTGGTAAGCAACGACATTATTCATTTGATGTAAAAACACACAATTATTCATGTGATGTAAATGATATCCTTTTACATCAACTAAAAGGAAGTAAAAACGTAGACATAAAAACTATTATTCATTGATGTATTTACATAAGTATATTAAATGTATTTAATTCAACAAAAAGTATATTTAATTCAGTAAAAACGTAAACGTAAAAACTATTATTCTTTAAACTATTATTCATTGATGTATTTAATTCAGCAAAAATAAGTATATTGCATCAAGATGTATTTAATTATTCATTGATGTATTTAATTCAGCAAAAATAAGTATATTATTTCACAGGATCGGCAACGGATTAACGGGGACAGGAAGTCGCCTAATGCCCAGTGCCCAACCACCATGAAACACAGGGTACCACCCGTCAGAAGCACAATGACCCGGTCGGAGTCCTTGTCGAGCATGCTGGATGACCTAGACATCGAAGAGGAAAAGGAGCCGAAGATCTCCAATATGTCGAAGCCCAAGAAGAATCTGTCGGACATATGGAGGGAAATCCAGGGTGCCAACAACTACGAAGGGTTGCTTGATCCCATGGATGACATATTGCGAGAGGAGATCATTAGTTATGGAGAGTTCGCCTAGGCCTGTTATGATGCTTTCGACTTGTATCCCTTCTCCAGGTACTACGGTAGCTGCAAGTACCATCGCAGGAAGCTCTTCCAAGCCGTTGGGATGTCGAATTCGCTGGAATGTTCTCGAGGACATTTGATAATTAAATAAACCAGTAATACAATAATTAAACAATACATAAATAATGTTCAAAGAAACTAATACAGGGTGATTATACCACTGTGTAACCCAGACAATTCCATGAATCGAACACCATTAAAAGCTAGTCATTGCGCAAATCGAAAGCCAGGCATCGCACATTAACTACAGACGGTTATAACATGAAATGCCAGAAAGCCAGGCATCGCACATTAACTACAGACGGATATAACACGAAACGCCAGAAATCCAATTATCGTGCATTAACTACATATGGATATAACATGAAATGTCAGAAAAGATATCGATCAGCCAAACATTGCCACGGTTCATAAATCAAGACAAACACGGTTCACATCCCAACAGTTATACGTGGAATCCATTTGAGGTAGTGCCTCATCCAAACGTGGCAATTAAATCTTGTATAGATATTAATTCTTGTTAATCATCTTGTTAATCATCTTAACATAGCAATCATATAGTCTTACAGTAATTTCTTAATATGATTAGGTAAATGTGAAAAAGTAAATTGTTAAACGCTTGAATTCATAAATACAAGAAAGTTATGAACAGTAAATCTCATGTTAATCATCTTAATTCTTGTTAATCATCTTAACATGGCAATCATATAGTCTTACAGTAATTTCTTAATATGATTAGGTAAATGTGAAAAAGTAAATTGTTAAACGCATGAATTCATAAATGCAAGAAACTTATGAACAGTAAATCTCATTCATTGATTTGGGAGGACGACTAAGAATATGCTAGCATCTTCAATTGTTGATCATAAGATTAAGATTTGAGATTAAAAGATCACTAAATGTGCCCATTACCAATAAGTGTATGCCTTTCGACATAATAAAATTCAAGAGAAATTTAATATAAAGTATTGGATGGTCATTTATCCATGTTTATTAAATGATATGTTAGACTGAGTTATAGATGTTTATTAAATTGTATGCAAAGGTGAAGAAAAACGTTTTTTCAGTGTTTATTTTTCTTAGTGTTCGATAGATTAGGATTTAAACTAAACTAGAAAAATGACCAAGGATAGAGAAACTGATCACCTTTCGGGGGCGGACGAGCTGAAATCTGGCATTATGTCGAATAATGTATTCCTAAAAATCAGAAAAGAGTTAAATCAAGGAAGATTTCTAGGCAATTTTCATTGCTCACAACTATCTATAACAATAAAGTAGATAACTAACTCCCAAGTTCATACGTGCCAACCCATGGTCCCACGTTCCAACCCATTCTATCTATTTTGCACTTGGCAACCCATGTTATTGCATTTGTAGCGTGGTAACACATAGTATAAATCTAGGAAATGTGCAACTAAGCCCCATGATAGATATCGATGGTAATGGATATCGTGTGCTCCATTATGTTAGTGAATAGAACCAATCCTTGGAGCAAACTGAGCTGGTCGGGATCATTGCTTATGTTCTCAGGCCATCGCTTTATAAAGGTGAAACATTCGTTTGCATTACTCTGGTTGGAATCTTGAAAACTAAATTCACAACATACGGAATTGGCATTCACTCAACCTTCAGATCTTTTTTGTGTTTGGTTTAACAAGAGATAGCGTATTAACAGGGTTTCTTAGTGAAAAAATTGAAGACTTTGTATCAAGTTTGTTGCTTCCACTGTGTTTTTCTCGTTTAGATTTCTTCAACTGTGTTTTTCTCTTTTGGATTATAATGACCACCTATGTTGGCATGGAGGAAATTGTTTTTATTATAATGACCTGAGGAAATATTTTTGTATTTGTTCCCATAAACTCCCTTTCAACCAAGATTTTAGCAAAATGGAAGGAAACAACAAAGGCCACCTCCAATTCAATTCTCCCAATTACGGCTCTATGAGACACACATTCTTCTGCATTCAACATGGAGTTGCGGCAATGAGTCCATGTGTTGTCATGGGCCAACAATGATTGTGCAACCACAATACTTCTCATGGCTACAGGCATATTAAATTGCAGAAATTTCTAGCTTAAATTTCATACTCTCAGCCTTATTCAATCTTCCAGAATTATTTTTCCTTAGAGACTTTGAGGTTAGCTAATTCTATGACTTATTTGTTGGAAATATAGTGTTATATTTTCCATTTACGAATCTAATATATGCGGGGGAATGAATTAAAAAAGGGAAACTCATCAGCGTGGAGTATTGAAACTACCAAAAACCAGCCATAAATAGTTTGTCGTGTCTCAATAGTTTGTTGTACTAGTTAATTTTGTTTCTGTATTCACTCCTTGGTTTTATTACAATAATCCCAGATGAAATAATGCTTAATCAGCGATTTATTGGTTATTCAGTGAATCAATTATAGGCTGAGAAATCGACCGAAAAAATCTACCAAAATTGGGTTGCTGAAAAAATCATGGCTTTGTCAATTTTTTGAAAGCAAAATTTGCCCTTTGTTTTCAACTTTTTTAGCCGATGATTTTTGTGAAGAAGGGAGAGCATCGATTTCGTTAGCGAAGATGGGGAAAAGGACATTAGGGGCCTTTCCTTGGTCGTTGGGAACGGATTAAGAGAGAAGATCCTCTGCAACTATATATCCAGGTGCAACTATTCTAACACATCCAACCATTTATCATATTTTTCCTTTGAATGAATTAACTGAATACAATTTTTTGCAAAACTATCTAAGATTTTAAGAAATGAAATGTTTGTCATATTTATTACTATGGATTCTTCTGTACGAAATTTAAAAAATATCATATATAGTTCTGAAATAGTTTACCTCAATCCTATCTCTGGATGATTAATCCTCCAGTATGGATTGACGAGTCCTTCACTATGGCTACAACTGGAGAAATCCTTGCATCGGATGAGAAGTGTCACAGCTGGTCGGCTATTGGAGAAGTCTGAGAAGTGTCATGGCTGGTCTACCGCTACTAGAGAAGTCTCTGCATAATGGATGCAAAGTGCCATGGTTTCGCTATGACTATTGGAGAGGCTTCTTGTGGGATTCCTTCATGGCCATAGCTTCTTTCTTTAGAAATAGCAATGGCTACCCTACCATAATATCTGCTAGAGGTGTTTCAAAATCACTGAAGAAGAAGCTCAAGGTTATGGAAACAAGGTTGAGTTCCAAAAAAGGGATAAAATTTAAATGGAACTCAAATTGAACTTATATTTTAAATTCATTCTTTAAATAATTAATTATGGAATTTTAGTCACTTAAAAGATATAATCCTATACAGGCTACGATGTGTGTAAAATCTTAGTGGTGTACCTTTATAACATTGGGATGAGACAAAAATTTAATTAACCTTGCATTTTGTAAACTGTTTTATAGTATGAGGAGACCTACTTAGAAGAATTAAGAATTATATAAACATTATATATATGAAATGGGCTTGAGGACCTAACTACTCTAAGGAATCATTTTCAAGAAAATTATAATTAAGAAAACCCTAAGATGTGAAACTTTATCAATAGACATTAAGTTGAGAAAGGTTGAAGAATTACTTCAATTCTTAACTAAGGGATTTGATTGGTAAGAGTTACTTTAAATGTTTATTGATGCTCTAATAACTTCAAACTTGAAAGTTCTTTAATTTGAAATCTAATGTGTTCTCTCTACATCTCTAGAGTGTAGTTGAGTTTTTAGATAATCCCGTAATTTTCTTGGAAAGATATATAAAGTTTTATTAATAATGTTGTGCCTTCCTTTGTAATAAAATAATTAACTACTACTACGTATATATATCTAGAGATATTCTGGTTGGTTTCGGATTAATAGAACTTTTGATAAAATTCTAATTAGTTAACCAACTTAGTCTAATTTAAGTACATTATGTAAATTGATGATTTAGTCTTGAATTTGGAATAGGATTGGGGAGGTGGGAATTAGATACCTTCATGTTCTTCAGAACAGTCGCCAGTCTTAAGATCTTAAATGGTCAAAATCAATCAGATGAATCTTGGACTTGAGCATTGATTATGTGTCTTGGAGGTCCTAACCTTGCAGGGTAGGTTGGGCGGGGTAGATACATTTTGCTATCTTTATGTGATATGATTGATCTATTAGTAACAATAATGTTGTATTGATTCTTTCAGTGTAGTGATGTATTTGAGAATAGAATGTGAAATAATGATGTATGTCATTGTCGCATGTCACTTGTGCTAACGGATGTTTAAAAAAAAAAAAAAAAACATTGTATTTACTTACCTACTTATATGTCATAACGGAGGGGTCATTACACTTTGAAGGCACCAATGATGAAGAGGAGAAATATGATGGTGATAAATCTATTCAACATTTTAATAGAAATGAAAATAATCAAAATGTAGGTCGAAGTCAAGACTATGATCAATGTTTAAACGACTGGGATGAAAATTTTCCTCCGTGTGAGGAGTTTCAAGGTACCGATGAATATTTCCAAGACACTAATGAATATGATGAAAAATTTCCCTCAAGTGAAAATTTTAAAAGCAGTGAAGATGATTATGACAATGGTAGACACTCTTTCCCAAGAGTGGAATTTAAAGACAACAATGTTGGTGATGATGAATTTCCTCCAAGTGAGGATTTTGAAGGTATTGATGAAGATTTTTCTCCAAGTGAGGATTTCCATGGCACATATGAGGATGATGAAGAATTCCCCCCAAGTGTGTATTTTAAAAGAAGTGATGAA
>JASDQU010108117.1:42872-55199 GCA_032191745.1 Picea mariana
TGAGAATATTAATGGCATTGATAGTCTTATGGGTGATGACGATTTTCCTTCAAGTGAATATTTTCATGGAAGATCCAATGACATTAGTGAGGATGGTAATCATTTTTCTAGTGATTTGGTATTCCTCTCATGAACGAGATTATCAATGAAGATTATGTACCTAGGAATGAAGATCATATTCTCAATCATTCAACTGCAACAAATCAGGATGATCAACATTCTTGACAATGTTTTGCTTGATATGCCTTCTGGTGATGAGGAAAATACTTATAGTGAGGATGATGAAATAGTGGAGACATTGCAAAGAAACATTGTGTATAACATGAGGACTAGACCATTTTATATCAATCCAAATCATTCTAGTTATACAAGGTATAGGAAAGAATTTCTCACTAAATCAATTTCCATAAGTGAATTGATTTCAAGTGAATTTTTTCAAAAGAATTGTTTGAAAAGCATGGAATACATGTATGCCTTGAATAAAAGGAAGACATATTTGTCAATGAATAAGAGCATGCAAAATTCATATTTGATCTGGTGCATGATATCCACCAATACATGATATGATTATCACATTGGGAATATTTTACTTTGCAGAAAGGTGTTGACCAAAAATTGATCAACTATATTTTCCTACTTTTGGATTAATATAAAAAAACAAATGATATCAGAAGATGAAAACTTTGAACATTTATAAGCTCACTCATAGCCCTCAGTCTCCGCTTCGCCACATATTTTGCATAATCAAAATCTAATTATGTATGCCTAAGTTATTCAAGATTTTATCCAAAGTTTCGACGAAGAGATTATGAAGAATTTTTCTAAGTATCATGTTCTTCTCTCCATTTTTGAATTATGACTAAGTACTCTCATCACTTATTTCCCTCACCTTCCATCTCCACACTTAACCGTTTTTCCATTTTTCCCTCTCCCCTCTTCTCCTTTCCATACTTAGTCAATTTATCACATTCATGGACTCTTGGACTTGTATTATGATCCCTTTACCCATACATCAATCCACTTCAATAGTTATTCTATTTTTGTATCATGGACTCATACTTTTGTGTTTTCTCATTTTCAGGAACCCATCCGAGAAGTATCATTACTTAGCCATTTTTTCATCCATGGTTGATTCACGGGTTAGCGGACTCATAAATTCTCTCAACTTCTCATACTACCTCACTTTCCAACCCGTTGTCTACATATTACACTCTCTACCTCCGACACCTACATTTCTTCCCTTACCTCCCTTCTCATTCAAGTTTAACACTTAGAATATTTATGAGTTTCTCGAGTTCACAGGTTGGAGGACTCGCGAACTCTTTCACCTCACCCTCTCACCTCCATGGACCCACCATGATTTTCTCATTATTACTCCTTTCTCATTCACCTCATCCTTCACTTATCCATTTATCCTATCTTTCATACATTTACCTTGAATCAATAAGATAATTACACATGGTAGCGTGAAATTAAGACAAATGAAAAATTATTATTGGAAGATTGTTGGCCTACTGAGTGATGACATGTGGAAACATATTATTGGATGACTCACCGTGTTGATTGGGTGTGAGGTGGATGACGATTGGATTCCAAAATTATTATTTTATTCAACAATTTTCTAATGGTTGAACCCCTTATGCTCCATAATCTTCTTCTTGTGTATAATACTAAGTGTATGAAACACTTAGTATTATATACAATGAAGAATATAATATCCCAATACATGTGGGATAGAAACTTGAACCAAAAGGGTGAATTTTATGAAGGAGCACGAAATTCATCCAAGGGTTGTGATTTACCCAAGACAATCAATCGACGGTGGTTGATTGTTAATCTTGCAGAGGACATAATGTGAGCTCCAGGTGCCAGAATTGTGCAAACATTATACCGTTGGAAAGAAATTTCAACATAGGATATGGTGGTATAGGTTTCAAGTCTTGAAATTTGATACATTTATCTTAAAAATTAAAATATCATTCGGCTTCAATTTTTAATGGCACTGCATGACAACCGATCTTCATTAGCTCATATCTTGAGATCCAAGCAACGGATTTGCACAAAATTTATATCGTTGGAAAGATGAGACGAATAATAGAACGTCGGAATTGGTTTACATGCATAAAAAAAATTGTTTTTCACTTCCAAAAAATTAAATTACAGTCATCCTCTTTTAATGAAAAATTAATTAAATTTTGAAAAATAAAAGTTTATTTAAAAAAAGAAATTATTAAAAAGGAGAAAAGGACCCGTTTCAAATATTTGAATATTAATGATGTGAGTTCATTAAATAGGACTTAATGAGGAATTAATTAAAGTAAATGTTTCAAGAAGAAACTTGTATGATAATTTCTAGAAGGTAGAAACCCTAACTACTCAAGTAGTTAGAAAACATCATCTTAAAAAGAGAAGAGGGTCTTCATAAAAGGTTCCAAAAGAGAGAATTATCAAAGGGAAAGGGTAGAAGATCAGAGGAATAATATTGTACATCCATGAATGTATATCCAAGATTCTGATCAAAAAATAAGTATCTCCATCTTCTCCACTCTTTCTATTGTTCTATAACAATTCTCATAGCTTTATGCTTGAGTTTCTGAGTTGGGCACAAGGTTGAGTTCTTGAGTGTTCTTCATGTGTTCTTCTAATATATTTTATTATATGATCATGGAGTATTTGCAGCCACATACATGGTTGTCAAATCTTTTGTAATGAAGAACATATTTCATGAATAAAACTCCACAAAGAATTTCTTCGGGGTTGATTTCAAGTATATCTTGTAAATTTGAGTTTTAACTATGGGGTATTTGAGATTGAGGTCTATCAAATTCTCTTTTGATCTTGATAGTAATAATATTGTAACATTATTTGAGATGATCAAATTATTCTCTCCTATTTTTTGTGAAGAACACATGGATGCATTTATATTTGATTAAGAAGATTGTGTGTGATGATGATCACAATTTAATTATGATGTTGAAGCCCTCCTTCAATCTTTTATTATTGAAAAAATACTTTTTTCCGCACATAAAGATTGCATTTAGGTTGTTGAAGAACCATTTTATTTCATAATCTCAAGCAATAAATATTTAGGGTTTGTTTCCTAGCAGTCTCCTAATCTAAAGACATATCTTTTATCCAAAGAGGAGAACCACCTCTTTAAAAATGTAGAATTATTCATATCCTCGTGAGGTTTTCGTTTCAATCTTGACGGATTCAAGCATCAAAATTATTGGCGACCATACTGGGGAACCAACTGAAAATTTAAAATCTGGTTCCGCATTCTTTTAAAAATACATGACTTTGCCTAAGGCTAATCAACCCCGCTTAGAAATTGGATTGAATAATCAACGAAGTATTTTGCGTCATCTATATAATTTGGTAATAACGACAACCGAGACCAGGGAAGAATTGGAAATATCTTGGTAGAAATTGGTCCAAGAAGAAGAAAGAGAAATCCTCTGAAGATAGAGGAGAGAGGAAAGACAAGACCGAAGAGATGAAAGACAAGCTCGTATATCACAAGAGCAAGGTCGGAATAGAAGCTAGATGAATATTGGGGACCGATTTATTCTCAAGATATTTGAAGAACCAGAAATATATGTGGCTCAAAGTTTTGAAAATAAGATTCAAGAAAATTTTTGCTTATTTTAAGATTGTCTCACCTTTTTTATAATTTCAAAAGAACCGAGAAACACCAAAGATTCGAGATAATGAACTCCTTGGAAACTCCATTGGAGAAACTCAAATGAAGCATTTAATTCATGTCATAATGCTCTTTTATATTCTTCATCAAGACCATCAATGGTTTCAATAGATGCATCAAAAGGAACAACTTCCCAAAGAAAAAGGCTACTACATAGAGGTCCTCTAAATCTACTAGAAGAAAATTTTTAGATGCCCAATATTTCTATCGAAAACTTTTTTCCATTATTTGGGAATGATTTGGAGGATGTAGAGGAACATTTGTTTAGATTCTAATGTGCATGTGAAGTTTTCAATCTCACAAAAATAATGTTACATGTAGATTATTCTTGCAAACTCTACATGTGAATGCTCTTGAATGGTATAGTTCGTTTCCGCCTGGAACCATTACCAGTTAGGATGTACTAGAAACTTTGTTTATTGAAGATTTCATTCCATATGTTGTTTCCCACCCACCCTCTCCCACATGGACACAAAAAGATGAAATGAATTATTCATAAGAAGAATATCATGGAACACTGCAAGACTTTTCTGAATCAAATCTTGTTGTTGAGAATGAAGGCAAGAATTTCAAAGACTAAGAAAAGGATATCAACATCTCATATTATCCATATGAGGAAGAAATCAAAGAGTCTCCACTAAATATGCAATAATAATTCAACCAAAATAAAGGAGAATTCGTGAAAGAAAAAATTTTTGAGAACAAAGAAGATAGGCATTGCAAAGAAGAAGAACATTGTCAAGACATCGCCAATGAAACAATAATATTGAATGTGGAGAAAGAATAAAAAGAGAATATTTTCAAGAAATACATTTCTCATTTGATTGAATATAGCAGCACTCTTGGGCAATCAAGAGTAGATTATATATATTGGTTTGAAAGTATTGTCATCTCGCCAACGCAAACAAGTCTTATGCACACATTGCTTGATCCCATTGTGGTACATTTTGGGCATGCTCCTAATTTCCATGCTCTTAATTCATTTGTAGAATCCCCAGTCTTTTTCTTACTACTGGGGCCCATTTCACAAGTCAATTTGATGCTCGAATGGATCCATTCAAAATCTAAATTACAGTCATCCTCTTTTAATAGAAAATTAATTAAATTTTGAAAAATAAAAGTTTATTTAAAAAGAAAAAATTATTAAAAAGGAGAAAAGGACCCATTTGAAAATTTTGAATATTAATGATGTGAGTTCATTAATGAGGACTTAATGAGGCATTAATTAAATGGATTTTTTCATGAAGAAACTTGTATGGGAATTTCTAGAAGGTAGAAACCCTAATTACTCAAGTAGTTAAAAAATCCCATCTTCAAAATAGAAGAGGGTTTTCATCAAAGGTTCTACAACAGAGAATTGTCAAAGGGGCAGGGCAGAAGATCAAAGTAACAAGAGTGTATAGCCATGAACATATAACCAAGATTATGATCAATGAAGAAATATCTTCATCTTCTCCACTCTTTCTATTCTTCTACACCATTTCTCATAGCTTTATGCTTGAGTTTTTGAGTCAGGCACAAGGATGAGTTCTTGAGTGTTCTTCTTGTTTTCTTATAAAATATTTTCTTACATGATCATGGATTATTTGCAGCCACATACATGGTTGTCAAATATTTTGTAATGAATAAAATCTTGCATGAATAAAACTCCACAAATAATTTCTCCGGGGTTGATTTCAACTATATCTTGTAACTTTGAGTTTTAAGTATGGGCTATTCGAGATTTACGTATCAAATTCTATTTTGATATTGATATTAATACTCTTTTAAAATTATTTGACATGATCAAATTATTATCTCCTATTTTTTGTGAAGAATATATGTATGCATTAATATATGATTAAGAAGAATGTTTGTGATATTGATCACAATTTAATTCTAATGTTGAAGCCCTCCTTCAATCTTTTCTTATTGAAAACATAATTTTTCCGCACATAAATATTGTATTAGGTTTTTGAAGAACCATTTTACTTCATAATCTCAAGTAATAAAGATTTAGGGTTTTTTCCCTAGCACTCTCCTAATACAATATATTCAAAGATATATCGTTTAGCCAAAGAGGAGAACCACCTCTTTAAAAATACAGGAGGATTCATATCTTTGTGAGTGAGGTTGTCATTTTGATCCTGACAAATTCAAGCGTCAACATTTTTTTGCGACCATAGTGGGGAACCAACTGAAAATTTAAAATATGGCTTAACATTCTTTTGAAAACACGTGACTTTTCCTTAGGCTGATTAGCCCTAGTTAGAAATTGAATTAAATAATCAACAAATTATTTTTCATCAGCTATATAATTTTGTAATAACAACATTTGAGAGCAGGGAAGAATTGGAAAGATATTGGTAGACATTGGTCCAAGAAGAAGAAAGAGAAATCCTCTTAAGACATAGGAGAGAGGAAAGATAAGACTGGAGAGACGAAAGACAAGCTCGCAGAGAACAAGAACAAGGTCAGAATTGAAGCTGGACGAATATTGGGAATCGATTTGTTTTTAAGAAATTTGAAGAACCCAAATCCCCATGGCTCAAAGTTTCAAAAACAATATTTAATAAAATTGTTGCTTATTTTAATCATGTGTCACATTTTTTATCATTTCAAAAAGAACCAAGAAGCACCAAAGATTCAGGAGAATGAACTCCCTGGAAACTCCATTTGAGAAACTCAACATGAAGGATTTCATTCATGTCATAATGCTCATTTATATTCTTCATCAAGACCCTCAATGGTTTCAAGAGATGCATCAAAAGAAACAATTGCCCAAAGAAGAAGGCAACTACATACAGGTCCTCTAAATATACCAGAAGAAAATTTTCAGATGCCCAATATTTCTATGGAAACATTTTCTACATTCTTTGGTAATGCTTTGGAGGATGCAGAGAAACATTTTTTTAGATTCCAATGTGCATGTGAAATTTTCAATCTCACTAAAGATAATGTTACATGTAGATTATTTAAGTGAAAACTCTATGTGGTAATACTCTTGAATGGTATAGTTCATTGCCACCTAGAACCATTACCATTTGGGATGTACTAGAAATTTTTTTATTGAAGGGTTCATTACATATGTTGTTTCCTATCCACCCTCTCCCACATGGACAAAAAAAGATGAAATGAATGATTCAGAAGAAGAATATCATGAAACACTGCAAGACTTTTCTAAATCAAATCTTGTTGTTGAGAATGAAGGAAAGAATTCCAAAGACAAAGAAAAGGATATCAGCATCTCATATACTCCATATGAGGAATAAATTAAAGAGTCCCCACAAAATATGCAAGAATAATTAAGCCAAAATAAAGAACAATTCATGAAAGAAAACAATTTTGAAAACAAAGAAGATAACCATTGCAGATGTGATAGGTTTTTCCAGATACAAGGTGTTGAATAGATGACAGGTGGATACATTGAGGTTGATACATTGATGCGAAAGGCAGTGGTATTGGTCTGGTTGACAGGTTTTGGGTTGATAGGTTTGAGGCAAAACATATTCCTATTCCTATATACATGAGGTGAGGCGGTGGGTATATGGTGGTTTCAAAGGGATAGTTTTAGAAAACCTATCAACACCTATCCCAAAAGATTCCTTCGACATAATTACTATTTATCATAACGAGAACAATGATAAATGTTTATCAGCTCTAACATTACTATTTGTCATAGGAATAATAAATGTTTGTCAGGGACAATTAATGATTAAATTCAAAACTTAGGTTAACTTAAATTTAGTTTTGAATAAATTCAAAACTTAGGTTATATGCAATTCAAAAAATTGCATTGTGTCAGAGCTCGACAATAAGAGTTCTAATCTATTAACCAATATAATGTTTTTTTTAATTAATTTAAATATTATAAATAAACAATTATTTTGTTTTTCTTATGTATAACTTTGGAAAGCATAAGAATATTTGTAGTCAAAGGGAAAAGTAATCGATAAGAATATTGTGTCATTAAGGTAAGAAAAACACAAAACACGGATTTTCAATATCTTTGTAGAGTTTTTGTTTCCAAGCTTTACTTTTTGTTTTGGAAACCTATAAACACTGGCTCAAGTAGATGAGTATTAACTGGGGATTACCTTTATAGGAACATTCTAGTCAAAGGGTTAAGCTAAACGGTAGGCTCGTGTTTTTTCATTTTATTCTCAATTTCATTGGTCTTATACTGTCTAATTAGTAATGACATAGTGTGACCCTTGAAGCGACCCCTCGCACGACCCACAATGCGACCCTTCTATGAAATTTGTAGTTTTTCTAAAAGGAAAGGTTTCTTCATGGTTTCCAGACAATTTTTTTTTTTCCAACTTCCAAAGATTTTTCAAAGTCTTATAAGCTTCCACAAACAGTAAGGGAATATACACCATCTTCTTAAGCAATTTCATCAAGGATAAATTGTTTTCTTCTCAGGGTTTTCTCCAGCGAAGTTTTTAGCAGTTTTCATTTTCCATTGTTTTAGTGAATGAAGCGTATCCTTTACTGTCTTACACTATCACTTACCCTCCATGAAGCCCTAACTTAACATTTCCTATCATTCCCTACTCATTCACCACCGATTTCATCAAACCCTAGCCTTCCTCTATGTTTTCATTGCAAGAATTGACAAACTCCTCACTTCCCCATATTCATCTCATGAAATAGACTTACAGTTTTAACTTCATACTTCACCTTGCTTCCTCAAACCTTTGAGGAAACTCCCACATCATTATTACACTCAAATTTGCTTTCAAAATCACTGTGTCCTTATTATTCAAACCCTAAAATCCATCTTTTCCATCAAGAATCATCTGGCTAGGGTACTATCCTTCAACAAATTTCTTGGAGAGTGAAAGAGAGAGTGAAAAGAAAGTGCACAAGGGACTCCTAAAAGTTGGCCAAAAACAACACTAAACCGGTGGGACGCTTCTGCTAAATATTTCGTTCTTTTGCAAGCTAGTGAGACCCATCTATTTCCTAGCGCAACCCATCTGGCATGGCAATGTTTTGAGAAATGATCAAGCAAATATGGTAGAAAATTCGAGATTTTGTGATCTATTAAGTATATTTTAGGCTTCTTAGTTGGTTTTTGCCTCTCTTTATGAGGTTTGTAATTAATGAGTGAGATATGCTCTCCTAAACTCTTTTATAAATTGTGGAAAATGTTTCAACCATCCTAGTCTTTAGGTGATGATTCATCAAATGCATTTATGATGGGTTTTGAATAGAATTTCGACCCGAAGAGGTGTCATATCTTGTATTTTCCATATATACACTTGATGAAATCATTAGAAGGGTTGGACATGTGAGAGTGATAGCTAGGAAGCTAGTGTACTATTTTGACAGTAATAAAACCAGAAGTTGCATCTATTTTATAGGGATTTTTGTGTTATGGTTAATGTTCCTTGTTTTTTCTATCTTTTCTTCTGTGAATATTTATTATGCAATATTCCTTTCTTCTGATGCTAGATCTCTAAAAATATTAAACATAATTCATTGGATTCAATGCTCTATTTTATCTGAGTTTTAGCAGCTATGTGTTTATTTTCCAGTCAGTGAATTCATATCTTATACTCACTAATTCATTTATCTTCAATTCCTTCATCCACAATTCATAGTTCCAAAGGGTGTAGTTCCACAGGTCACAGTTTTCACCATGGGAAAGGCATAGTTCCAAAGGGCGTAGTTTCACAGGTCATAGTTCTAGAGAGCATAGTTACACAGGTCATAGTTCCACAGGTCACAGTTCTACATGTCATAGTTCTACAAGGCGTAGTTCTAGAGGTCATAGTTCCAAAGGGCATAGCTCCATAAGTCATAGTTCCACAGGTCATAGTTCCACAGGTCATAGTTCCATAGGTCATAGTTCCATAGGTCATAGTTCCAGAGGGCATAGTACCAGAGGGTGTAGTTCCACAGGTCATAGTTCCAAAGGGCGTACTTCCACAGGTCGTAGTTCCAGAGGGCGTACCTCCACAGGTCATAGTTCC
Source organism: Picea mariana (assembly GCA_032191745.1). Taxonomy (NCBI): domain Eukaryota; kingdom Viridiplantae; phylum Streptophyta; class Pinopsida; order Pinales; family Pinaceae; genus Picea; species Picea mariana. The sequence continues at coordinate 52,536 of JASDQU010108117.1, forward strand.
ATAGGTCATAGTTCCACGGGTCATGTTTCTACAGGGCATAGTTCTAGAGGTCATAGTTCCAGAGGTCATAGTTCCAAAGGGAATAGTTCCACAAGTCAAAGTTCCATAAGTCATAGTTCCAGAGGTCATATTTCCAAAGGGTGTAGTTCTAGAGGGCGTAGTTCCACAGGTCATAGTTCTAGAGGGCGTAGTTCCATGGGTCAAAGTTCCACTGGTCATAGTTCTGGAGGGCGTAGTTCCAAAAGTCATAGTTCCACATGTCACAGTTCCATGGATCTTAGTTCCATAGGTTACAGTTCCACAGGTCATAGTTCTACAAGGTGTAGTTCTAGAGGTCAGAGTTCCAGAGGGCATAGTTCCACAAGTCACAGTTCCACATTTCATAGTTCCAGAGGTCATAGTTCCAGAGGTCATAGTTCTATAGGGTGTAGTTCCAGAGGGCATAGTTTCACAGTTCATAGTTCCAGAGGGAATAGTTACACAAGTCATAATTCTAGAGGGCGTAGTTCCATAGGTCATAGTTCCACATGTCACAGTTCCACGGGTCATAGTTCCATAGGTCACAGTTCCACAGGTCATAGTTCTACAGGGCGTAGTTCTAGAGGTCATATTTCCATAGGTCATAGTTCCAAAGGGAGTAGTTCCACAAGTCACAGTTCCATAGGTCATAGTTCCAGAGGGCGTAGTTCCAGAGGGCATAGTTCCACAAGTCATAGTTCCAGAGGGCGTAGTTCCACAGGTCATAGTTCCAGAGGGCGTAGTTCCAAAGGTCATAGTTCCAAATGGCATAGTTCCATAGGTCATAGTTCCACAAGTCACAATTCCATAGGTCATAGTTCCAGAGGGCGTAGTTCTAGAGGTCATAGTTCCAAAGGTCATAGTTCCATAGGGCATAGTTCCACAGGTCATAATTCCACAAGTCATAGTTCCACAGGTCATAGTTCTACAGGGCATAGTTCTAGAGGTCAGAGTTCCAGAGGTAATAGTTCCAAAGGGAGTAGTTTCATAAGTCACAGTTCCACAGGTCATAGTTTCAGAGATCATAGTTCTAGAGGGCATATTTCTAAAGGGCATATTTCTAGAGGGCGTAGTTCCAGAGGGCATAGCTCCACGGGTCATAGTTCCAGAGGGAATAGTTCCATAGGTCATAGTTCCAGAGGGCGTAGCTCCAGAGGGCATAGTTCTAGAGGTCATAGTTCCAGAGGGTGTAGTTCCAGAGGTCATAGTTCCGAAGGGCGTAGTTCCAGAGGTCATAGTTCTAGAGGGTGTAGATCTAGAGGTCATAGTTCCAGAGGGCATAGTTCCAGAGGTCATAGTTCCACAAGTCATAGTTCCAAAGGTGTATTTATAGAGGGCGTAGTTCCATAGGTCATAGTTCCAAAGGGTGTAGTTCCACAGCTCATAGTTCCAAAGGGCATAGTTGCATAGGTCATAGTTCCATAGGGCATAGTTCCACAGGTCATATTTCTGTAGGGCGTAGTTCCACAAGTCATAGTTCCACATGTCACAGTTCCACAGGTCATAGTTCCACAGGTCACAATTCCATAGGTCACAGTTCTACAGGGTGTAGTTCTAGAGGTCAGAGTTCCAAAGGTCATAGTTCTAGAGGGCGTAGTTCCAGAGATTATAGTTCTAGAGGGCGTAGTTCCAAATTTCATAGTTCCATAGGGTGTAGTTCCATAGGTCATAGTTCCATAGGGTGTAGTTCTAGAGGGTGTAGTTCCACAGGTCATAGTTCTAGAAAGCATAGTTCCACAAGGCATAGTTTTAGTGGTCATAGTTCTAGAGGTCTTAGTTCCAGAGGGCGTAGTTCCATAAGGCGTAGTTCCACAGCTCATAGCTCCAGAGGGCATAGTCCCACAGGTCATAGTTCCAGAGGGCAAAGTTCCACAGGTCATAGAACCACAGGTCACAGTACCGCAGGTCATAGTTCTAGAGGTCAGAGTTTCAGAGGTCATAGTTCCATGGGGAATAGTTCCACAAGTCACGTTCCAAAGGTCATAGTTCCAGAAGTCATATTTCCAGAGGGCATAGTTCCACATATCATAGTTCCAGAGGGTGTTGTTTGAGAGGGCATAGTTCCATAGGTCATAGGGCGTAGTTCCAAAGGGTGTAGGTCGAGAGGGCGTAGTTCTAGAGGTCATAGCTCCAGAGGGTATAGTGCCAAATTTCATAGCTCCAGAGGGCATAGTTCCCCAAGTCATAGTTCCAGAGGGTGTAGTTCCAGAGGGTGTAGTTCCATAGGTCTTCCAGAGGTCATAGTTCCATGGGTCATAGTTCCAAAGGGTGTAGTTCCATAGGTCATAGTTCCAGAGGGCATATTTCCATAGGTCATAGTTCTATAGGTCACAATTCCACAGGTCATAGTTCCAGAGGGCCTAGTTCTAGAGGGCATTGTTCCACAGGTCGTTGTTCCAGAGGTCATAGTTCCAAAGGGTGTAGTTCTAGAGGGAGTAGTTCCAAAGGTCATAGTTCCAGAGGGCATAGTTCCACAGGTCATAGTTCCAAAGGGGATTGTTCTAGAGGGCGTAGTTCCATGGGTCATAGTTCCATAGGGCATAGTTCCACAGGTCATAGTTCCACAGATCACAATTCCATAGGTCATAGTTCTAGAGGGCCAAGTTCTAGAGGGCGTAGTTCCACAGGTCATAGTTCCAGAGGGCA
>JASDQU010108117.1:61159-90673 GCA_032191745.1 Picea mariana
AGAGTTCATACTTCCAGAGGTCATAGTTCCATGGGGCGTAGTTCCACAAGTCACGTTCCAAAGGTCATAGTTCCAGAAGTCATATTTCCAGAGGGCGTAGTTCCACATATCATGGTTCTAGAGGGTGTAGTTTGAGAGGGCATAGTTCCAGAGGTCATAGCTCCAGAGGGTGTAGTTCCAAAGGGTGTAGGTCGAGAGGGTGTAGTTCAAGAGGTCATAGCTCCAGAGGGCATAGTGCCAGAGGTCATAGCTCCAGAGGGCATAGTTCCATAGGTCATAGTTCCAGAGGGCATAATTCCAGAGGGTGTAGTTCCAGAGGTCATAGTTCCAGAGGTCATAGTTCCATAGGTCATAGTTCCAGAGGCGTAGTTCCAGAGAGCGTAGTTCCACAGGTCATAGTTCCAAAGGGCGTAGTTCCATAGGTCATAGTTCCAGAGGGCATATTTCCATAATTCATAGTTCTATAGGTCACAATTCCATAGGTCATAGTTCCAGAGGGCCTAGTTCTAGAGGGTGTTGTTCCACAAGTCATAGTTCCGGAGGTCATAGTTCCAAAGGGTGTAGTTCTAGAGGGCGTAGTTCCAGAGGTCATAGTTACAGAGGGCGTAGTTCCACAGGTCATAGTTCCAAAGGGAATTGTTCTAGAGGGCGTAGTTCCACATATCATAGTTCCAGAGGGCATAGTTCCACAGGTCATAGTTCCACATATCACAATTCCACAGGTCATAGTTCCAAAGAGCCAAGTTCTAGAGAGCGTAGTTCCACAGGTCATAGTTCTAGAGGGCATAGTTCCACAGGTCATATTTCTTAATTGGACCAACAAATCAAAAAACTAATGCAATCGTTCACTCATGGAGGACCAATATAGTCCATCATGAAACCAAACCAAGTCAAAATCTATCAATATTTTTTGTTGTTCTTAACTAGGAACTATCATACCAAATGCTTGTGGAATCCTCCTCTAGTATCATTTATATTCATCAAATGACATCCATTTTTCCAATGATTTTCTTTTTCAAGGTTGATCAATGTCTCTAAAAGGTTCTATCTCTCTTTACTCAACCTCTCCTCATTGACAACTAGTTCACTATGTTTCAAGAACATATTAATTACAAATTTGGTGTCTACTATGCTTTGTCTAAAATCCTTCATCCATGATGCTCCATGAATCCAAGGCTCTTCTACACCTCTTCCACAATGTACTCCAAGTAATATAGCCATTCATAATTCCTTCCATGAGACACTAACACTACTTTATGGCACTAATGTTCCAATCTCTCTCCTGCACTGGAACCACTCTCTACACTATGTGTTTTGTTTCTTCTAATGCATTCACAACAACCCACCCATCTCACAGCCTCACCATTGCATGAAAATCAATGACAAAGTTCTTAAACACAAACCAGATGTGGTCTAAGAAAATGTGGAATGAAGAACAAGAGTAGGAGCTAGAAGAGATGAAACACGAGTGTTAGAAGTATTAGGAAGATATCAGACACAAGAATAAATGAAATACAAATAAGATACAGTTTTAGATTTAAGAATTAATGATTCAGATGTTGGAAACCATCCTCAGACTATGAATGTACATATCTCATGACTTTAGTTTTGAGAATCTTCTTGAGGGTTGAGAGTAACAAAAAACAGGTACAAGTCCAAGCAGGAGAAAATTTAGACCTAAAATGGCTGCACAAAAAGTCCAATGAGTATTGCAGGACTTTATTACAGCAAGAATGCAAAAGACAAAAATGTTCACCAAAACTAAGTTGCGTCATCAACTTGATCTCAACAATGGTCCACTAGACAAAACTATCTTGGATCGTGAAAGCTCCCTTTGTACGCAATTGTTAGATTATGAAAACACCACCTTCAAGTGTAGGATCTACCACAATAGAGGTCATTTTATGGTAAATTGTCCTAAAAGACTATGCCAAATAGAGGCCAAAAAGACCATCATTCCTAATACCTGAGTAGCAGATAGCGAAGGATTCCAAATAGTTAAAAGAAGAATGAAGACAAAGTTCCAAAGGTCACAGTTCTACAGGGTGTAGTTCTAGAGGTTGGAATTCTAGAGCTCATAGTTCCAGAGGGCGTAGTTCCAGAGGTCATAGTTCTAGAGGGCATAGTTCCAAATGTCATAGTTCCATAGGGCATAGTTCCACAGGTCATAGTTCTAGAGGACGTAGTTCCAAAAGGCATAGTTCCATAGGGCATAGTTCTAGAGGCCATAGTTCCAGAGGGCGTAGTTCCACAGGTCACAGTTCTAGAGGTCATAGTTCTAGAGGTCTTAGTTCTAGAGGGCGTAGTTCCAGAGGGTGTAGTTCCACAGGTCATAGCTCCAGAGGGAATAGTTCTACAGGTCATAGTTCCAAAGGGCACAGTTCCATAGGTCATAGCTCCACAGGTCACAGTTCCACAGGTCATAGTTCTACAGGGCATAGTTCTAGAGGTCAAAGTTCCAGAGGTAATACATCCAGAGGGCGTAGTTCCACAAGTCATAGTTCCAAAGGTCATAGTTCTAGAGGTCGTATTTCCAGAGGGCCTAGTTCCACAGGTCATAGTTCCAGAGGGTGTAGTTCGAGAGGGCGTAGTTCAAGAGGTCATAGCTTCAGAGGGTGTAGTTCCAGAGGTCATAGCACCAGAGGACGTAGTTCCACAGGTCATATTTCCAGAGGTCATAGTTCTAGAGGGCCTAGTTCCAGAGGTCATAGTTCCATAGGTCATAGTTCAAGAGGCGTAGCTCCATAGGGCGTAGTTCCATGAGTCATAGTTCCAAAGGGCATAGTTCCAGAGGGCGTAGTTCCATAGCTCATAGTTCCAGAGGGTGTATTTCCACAGGTCATAGTTCCACAAGTCACAATTCCATAGGTCATAGTTCCAAAGGGCCTAGCTCTAGAGGGCATTGTTCCACAGGTCATAGTTCTAGAGGGCATAGTTCCAGAGGTCATAGTTCCAAAGGGTGTAGTTCTAGAGGGCGTAGTTCCAAAGGTCATAGTTCTAGAGGCATAGTTTTAGAGGATGTAGTTCCACAGGTCATAGTTCCAAAGGGCATAGTTCCATAGATGATAGTTCCAGAGGGCGTAGTTCCATAGGTCATAGTTCGACAGGTCACAATTCCACAGGTCATAGTTCCAGAGGACCTAGTTCTAGAGGGCGTTGTTCCACGGGTCATAGTTCTAGAGGGCCTAGTTCCAAAGGTCATAGTTCCAAAGGGCGTAGTTCTAGAGGGCATAGTTCCAAAGGTCATAGTTCCAGAGGCATAGTTCCAGAGGGCGTAGTTCCACAGTTCATAGTTCCAAAGGGCATAGTTCCAGAGGGAGTAGTTCCACAGGTCATAGTTCTAGAGGGCGTAGTTCCATAGGTCACAATTCCATAGGTCATAATTCCAGAGGGCCTAGTTCTAGAGGGTGTAGTTCCACGGGTCATAGTTCCATAGGTCATATTTCTAAATTGGACCAACAAATCAACAAACTAATGCAATTGTTCACTCATGGAGGACCAATATACTCCATCATGAAACCAAACCAAATCAAAATCTATCTATATTTTTTGTTGTTCTTAACTAGGAACTAACATACCAAATGCTTGCAGACTCCTCCTCTAGTATCATTTATATTCATCAAATGACATCCATTCTACCAATGCTTTTCTTTTCCAAGGTTGATCAATGTCTCTACAAGGTTCTAGCTCTCTTTACTCAACCTCTCCTCATTGACAACTAGTTCACTATGTTTCAAGAACATATTAATTACGAATTTGGTGTCTACTATGCTTTGTCTGAAAACCTTCATTCATGATGCTCCATGAATCCAAGGCTCTTCTACACCTCTTCCACAATGTACTCCAAGTACTATAGCCATGCATAATTCCTTCTATGAGCTACTAACACTACTTTATGGTACTAATGTTCCAATCTCTCTCCTGCACTGAAACCACTCTCCACACTATGTGTTTTGTTTCTTCTAGTGCATTCACAACAACCAACCCATCTCACAGCCTCACCATTGCATGAATATCAATGACAAAGTTATTAAACACAAACCAGATGTGGTCCAAGAAAATGTGGAATGAAGAACAAGAGTAGGAGCTAGAAGAGATGAAACACAAGTGCTAGAAGTATTAGGCAAATATCAGACACAAGAATAAATGCAATACAAATAAGATACAGTTTTAGGTTCAAGAATTAATGATTTAGATGTTGGAAACCATCCTCAGACTATGAATGTACATATCTCATGACTTTAGTTTTGAGAATCTTATTGAGGGTTGAGAGTAACAAAAAATAGGTACAAGTCCAAGAAAGAGAAAATTCATACCTCTTTAGTTTTGAGAATCTTCTTGAGGGTTGAGAGTAACAAAAAACAGGTACAAGTCCAAGCAGGAGCAAATTCATACCTAAAATGGCTGCACAAAAAGTCCAATAAGTATTGCAGGACTTCATTACAACAAGAATGTGAAAGAAAAAAGTGTTCACTAGAACTAAGTTGCGCCATCAACTTGATCTCAACAATGGTCCACTAGACAAAACTATCTTGCATCTTGAAGGCTCCCTTTGGACTCAATTGTTAGATTATGAAAACACCACCTTCAAGTGTAGGATCTGCCACACTATAGGTCATTTTATGGCAAATTGTCCTTAAAGACTATGCCAAACAGAGGCCAAAAAGACAAATGTTTCTAATACATGAGTAGTAGATAGGGAAGGATTCCAAATAGTTAAAAGAAGAATGAAGACAAAGTCCATGAGAAATCTGAAAACTGTAGGAATCAGAAAAACAAAGGAAGGGGTTCATGCCCAGGTAAATCCGCACAAACTGAATCAGAGGTTTCAAACACAAAACCTCAAAATAGCACATGGGACACTGTTGTAGAATATAAAAACAAAATTGAAGAGCTTGATTGTAGAAGAGGCAACTAGACCAAGCCCCCAAGGTTCTCCAACATACATTAGAACTAATGGGATCCTATTGAATATTGTGAAGAAATAGTTTAGTAGAACTATTGCTTGAACTCATTCAGAAACCTTAGAAAGTTTAAACTAGTCCAACTAGACCATCTATAAAAAGAAGCAGATAGTGATGCCAAAACAAGGCAATAGTAGTTGTTCATGTCACCTCAATTTCCCCTTAATTCTTCATTTAAAAAGTACAGCCACAGAATGCTCTTGCAATTTATCATTCTAGTATCTCCAAAATGGAAAAATACTGCCACCCAAAAAGTCCAGATAAATATGATCTGCACACATCAACGTATGGTCAATTCTACCCTAAGGTCGTTTCCACACTATATTAGAATTACTAAAATGTTATAGGATATCGTTGAGAAAGGGCTTAACAGAACTATTTCTGCAATTCATCCAGAAAACTTGGAAAGTTCCATAACTTAGATCGGTCCAAGTAGACCCTGACAAGTAACTGACCAACTTACTCTGATTTACAGTGATTTACCATATGACCAAATAAATTAGATGACCTAAAAATCAAAAGGCTAATGTGATATTCTAGTTAAGTAAGGATGAAAATATTGGATAGGAAATGGACACCAAAACCAAATCAGGTAGCCTAATGCTCAAAAATCTAAAATGCCAAAATCCCAATGAATTATGATGACAATACAACATGGAACAATAGGACCAAAATAAACTATGACTACTCTCAAAATAGAGAGACAATATAATGACAACTCCATAGCTAATAGAGTCTTATATCGAAATAATAGATCAGTAGAATGGGCCAATCCAATATGAGAGTTACTATCGATTTGTTATATTCTATATGGTCCCAATCCATATGTTCTATTCAAAGTCAAGCCACAGAAAAATGACCAAATATTTCCACACTGACTAGAAAGCAAGTCTATAAGCAATGTTCAAATGACTCTCTTTTGCAAAATATTATATGTGGCTAAACTAAATGGAATATTTCCCCATTGTTGGATCAATACAAACCCCAACAAATAAAACATTTTCTAGTTAGCAACTTAGCTTCCCAATGGCCAAAATTGGAGTATTGAGGTTAATATGATCAAACTGAGATGGGTTAAATGATTCTACATTTCGTATTCAACTAGGACAAACTCCAAAGATAGGCCATGGCCAAAGTGTGTTGCAAGCAAGCTTGTGCATGTCTATCCTTTCCAAATCTCAATACAAACTGGACAACATGTAATACAAATCCCAATCCCCAACTCATCCACACCATTTCAAGTTAGCCACTTAGCTATCAAACCTAGATGCCTTATTTAACATAGAATATTCTTGGCAGTAGTTGAAATGTTTTTGACCTTTACAAATTTTAATTTGTCATGCAGTGATGTGCGAAGCAACAACTTGATGGGGACTATTCCCAATAATATCGGAAACTATACAAGCTTTGAGATTTGTATGTTTTCTGATTTTCCTAACTGAGTTATTAATGAACAAATGTATGGACATATACGTTTTGATGCATGACTCTTGCATACTTAGCACTTGTTGTATTGGGGTTGGTGTTCTTATCAGGGACTTGTCATACAATCAAATCACAGGAAAGATCCCTTTTAACATTGGGTTTCTACAAGTGGCTACTATGTAAGTATAAAAATTTCCAGAGCTAAGATGTGTTCTATTGTCTTATACCATCACTAATACATCTTCCCTCTATTGTATATTATTTTAGTGAAAGAGAATAACTATCATAATTTTTTTGTTAAATAAGTAGGGATATGACATCATGCAGGTTGTCTAAATATTGTAATTAGTTTCATGGTATGTACTATTCAACGAATGACATTAAATTGTCTGATTTAGTTGCCATAGCCTAATTTTGAAGTGGTTTCCATAGGTCACTGCAAGGAAACAAGTTGACAGGAAGGATTCCTGAAGTAATTGGTCTCATGCAGGCTACAACTGTTCTGTAAGTAAAGTGTTTGTTGAGTATCGACTTCTACAAAATTTTCTTGTAACCTGATTGAAAGTAACCTCTGCCCTTAAAATGCATGCAATTCAAGCTCAATAAAAACATATAATTTTATTAAGTAACCTCTACCCTTAAAATGCATGCAATTCTAACTCAATAGAAACATATAATGTTATTGGATATTGTCAATATATTCCTTATGCAAAATCAATTCATATTCTTTCTTTATGCATGCAATTCTAGCTCAATAAAAACATATAATGTTATTGGATATTGTCAATATATTCCTTATGCAAAATCAATTCATATTCCTTCTTTCATTGATCAATGCTTTTTGATACCTAACAAAGATTTGATTATATAATTATGGTTTATGCTTTAGTGTACTGATACATCGGTATATTTCTTACAGGGATTTGAGTGATAATCATCTTACTGGAACAATTCCTCCCATCCTAGGCAATTTGACTTACACTGGAAATTTGTAAGTTGCTTGCATACTTAATGCTTGAATTGTACCCTCTAAGTACTTTATTTTATTTCCAATTTTCAAGAAGTTGATTCTCTTTCTCTTTCCTTTGTACTTCTCAGATATTTGCATAGTAATAATCTCACAGGATCTATTCCGCCATAATCGGGGAACATGACAAAGATGAGCTACCTGTAAGAGCTTTAAATCACATCTGTAGTTATGTATACCATGAAAAAAGAAATTAGATTTGAATGATAAGAAAAATCCCATTGGTAGTGAGCAGTTGCATGGATATGCAGGCAGCTAAATGACAATCAGCTTACAAGGAAGATTCCACCCGAGCTGGGGAAATTGGAACAGTTGTTCGAATTGTAAGTTTCTATCTATACTTTTTTCTATAAAATGTGGACAATAATGGTAGAAATATATTCAAATTTAGTTATACACTACACTATAAGCATTGACTATTGTGGATTCTTGCTACAAGTATTTAAAAATACTAGGTTGTATTTTGTTGGGACAAAAATCTTGCCAGAAATCAACTTGAAGGTTTGATCCCAGAGAACAATAGCTCAAGCGTTTCTCTTAATTACTTGTAAGTATTATAATCTTCATGTCTAGTGGAGAATTGTGGGAAATATTCTTAGCATCTTTCTAACAATATTGAGGCCATGTCTTCTCTTGTGCTTCGTTGTGTAGCAATGTGCATGGCAACCGTTTGAATGGAACTATTCCTCTAGAATTTCGTAGACTTGACAACCTAACTTATTTGTAAGTTTTTGTAGGCCACATCCAATGTGATTAAACTATGACATAATGAATTGTTAATTGCATTAGAAGCACATTCAGAGTGATTAACAGTTTTTGTTGTGGCTTTTACAGAAATCTGTCTTCCAACAACATCAAAGGAGCAATTCTTGTAGAGATGGGATATATTGTAAATCTAAACACACTGTGAGTTCTTTTTTTTTGGTGTCTCGATTAAGCTTCCAAGGCTCTTGTTAAAATTTCATCCAGAAACATAATTTCTCTAAAGATAGAATATACATTTTGATTGATCTATGATATGATGTGAATGTTTAGGGACCTCTCCAAAAATGATATTTCTGGACCTATTCCAGGATCTGTTGGGGATTTGGAACATCTTTTAAAGTTGTAAGATTTTGTCTGTAGAGTGTTTTTTTGAACAAACCAAGTATTTATACGTGAGTGTTATATTAATCCTTGTGATCTCTATTGGATTGTGAATTCAAGGAACTTGAGTGGAAATAAACCGAGTGGTTTTCTCCCAGCAGAATTTGAAAACCGGAGAAGCATCGGGGATATGTAAGTCCTTTGTACTTGATTTGTGTAGCTTGCAAAGGTGTGTTATAGTCTTGTTCCTTCCACATCACTATTTAGTATACCCATGGCCACTTGAAAAAAACAACAACATAGTGTGATATCTTTTCAATGCAGAGACCTCTCTGCTAACCGATTATCAGGTCTTATTCCTCAAGAACTTGGACAGCTACAGAATTTGGCCTCGTTGTAAGTTCCTTGGAATGATCCATAATATACAACCTATTTAATAAGTTCACAATTATCCTGAAAATAACTCTGGAGATGGATCATATACAGGATACTGAATAAGAATAGTTTATCAGGGGAGGTGCCATACCAGTTGACCAATTATTTCAGCCTTAAGAATTCATCTGAATCACACCCCTTATTTTAGGTTCATTTCATTGTAAAATTCCAAAGGAAGTAATTTGCGTATTTCTACTCCTTGTATTGATTGATGCTGGAAATGGTTCATTTGTTTCACAGAAATATCTCCTATAACAATTTGTCTGGGAATTTTCCTATCATAAATAACTTTACAAGATTTACCCCAGAAAGGTGATAATCAAAACATTTATTTTTGGATCAAATTCAGTATTCTTTATGGGTTTTAGAGGGTTTTTGCATTTTATCTGACAGAATTGATTATTGCATCATCTTTTTAGGAAATCCATGCCTCTGTGGTGATTGGATTGGATCACTTTGTGGAAAGAAATGCAAAGATGTGGGGAGGTGTATTTTATGGAGCGACATACTTGACTTATCCAGAATGATTGGGCGTAAAGCTTCTGTAGGTGGATTTTCAAGTCCTCCGTCAAATCCCAGGGCTCAACCCTGAACAGGCGGTGGAAACTACCAAGCTGGCAAGTGGATGATTAGGATACATGGTAGAGAAATTTGAAACATATAATTTAGGGGTATTTATTCATTTTTCATTTTTCATATAACCCATATATACAAAGATTATTCATTTTTCAATAAATATACAAATTTCATAATTCATTTTCTCAATACAATTCACTTTTTAATCAATAATAGGTATGAGTATTTATGTCTTGCATTGGGCATTAGATTCTTGAAAAAAAATGGTGCCCATTATGCACAAATAAAGTGCTGGAAATTACACTAATTTGATTTAGAAACTTCAAGCTTTGAAACAATTCAACATTCTCGTATGAAAAAACAACTCATTGCAAAAACTTCTATTGATATACACTACAATTTCTAGCTTGAAAAATTCAAGGTAAGAGATGCAAGCTATAGAAGAATATTTCAATATTTCACTCACCTCTTGATTTTTCCTAAGGTAAAACTAGAATTTTTATTCCATCATGAAAAGGAAAGTACATCTCATAAGTGCTAAGCGCACACAAAAATTACCCTTCACAAGGCATCAAAACATTTCAGAATACTAAAAATCACCAAGTCCGAGACAACTACTAGCCCTGAGGGCATATTGCCCCAATATTATAAAAAAATAGCAACATTAAGTAGTCTAACCAAGTGCAAACTCATCTCAAGAAGCTAAGAAATTCATGCCTTGGAGCATATAATATATTGTCAATAACATATCATAGTAGGGAAAGGTACAATATGTTCCCATATACACCAAAAAAGGTTAGAAGCCACAAAAAGAGATCGTCACGGCTCAAAATAAAACTAGATCAGAGATGGAAATGATTTGAAAACCTCCATGAACATCTGCCTAAGCTAGATCAGAACTGAAATTTTGAAACTTGGGCTGGAAATGACTTCAAAGTGTCCATGAATAGTTGCATAAACTGTGTTGGAAATAACTTCAAGATCTCCATGAACAATTGCATAATCTAGAACAGAACTCGAATTCAAGGAAATTGTGCATTAATAGGCCTTCAGATAGTTGGAAGCTTCTCATATGCCCTTTCTTCCACCTCAAAAACAATAGAAGAATAAAAAATCAAAGCCTCTTTTGATAATGAGTCATCCTGCATATTAAGTTCTCTATAAACATGAGAATAAGAAACAAAAACCAGTTGAGTTTCAATTTGTTTGATGTGATCATATAGAGAAAGAAAAAAAATTCTAATCCAATTGATAAAAAGAAAGGAGTCACAAAAGATTTACAAGTGAGATACATTTGTACTAACAACACATTTAAGCATAAGCAACAAAGCTGACCATTCACTAACCCTGCTTTGAACCTTGTAAAATAAGTGTCATAAAAGTATAATATACCACCAGCACCACAAAAAACCGGATCACGTTGCAAGGCACCATCAAAGAATGATGGATTGTACATTATGGCTCTCATGTGGTGATGAGAACACTAAGTTTTTTCAAGCCTTTGCGAAAGGTAGGAAAATGGCTAATACCATTTGGGGTTTAAGGGATCGGGTTGGGGAGGAGGTATCTTCTTTTGAAGGTTTGGCCAAGTTGGGTACTGGACATTTTTGTGAGTTATTTAAAGCGCAGGAGGGTTCGTCTATTGCAGAAATTGTTCAGGTGGCTCGGTTATTCCCTTGGTTTGTATAGGAGGATGAAGTTGGGCCCTTAATAGCACTTGTAACTGAAAAAGAACTACTGGAAGTTCTTCACTCTTTCCAAAAAGGGAAAAGTTTTGGCCCTGATGGATGGCCTATTGAATCTTATTTGGGTTTCTTCGATGTAATTAGACCTGATGTACTCAAGATGGTTGAGGAATTGAGGGTGAATGGTCACATTCATAATCCTATAAACTCTACCTTCATAGTGCTCATTCCAAAGACAGATAATCCCTCCTTCTTTGAATATTTTCGACCTATTTTGTTATGCAACTGTCTGTACAAGATTATCTCAAAGGTAATCAGTAGAAGGTTGAAGGTGATTTTATCTAAACACATTTCCTGTGAACAGATTGGTTTTTTGGAAGGAAGGCAGATCCATTAGGTCATTGGTGTAGCTCAAGAAGGCCTTCTTAGTATAAAAATGAGGAAGCTCAAAGGAGTTGTAGTGAAAATTGACTTATCTAAAGCATTTGAATGGGTAAATTAGTTGTAAATTGGTTGTATTTAAGAATGGTTGTCTAGGGCTGGGAGATTAGCACTGATCAAGTCGGTACTGGCGGCAATCCCAATTTATTGGATGTCCCTCTCTTGGATTCCAAAGGGTATTCTGGAAAAATCTAGAAAAATGTCTTTCTCTTATTTGTGGAGGGGAAAGAAGGAGAATCGGGTGATGCCATGGGTCCACTGGGAGAGAAATGAAAAACTGAAAGATCTTGGGGGTTGGCAATTAAAGAACATTTTCTTGTTTTCTAAAGCATTAGCAACACAATCAGCGTGGAGACTGATTTCCACAAAACAATTATGGACCAAATTAATCATCCAGAAATATGTGGCTCCACTCTCTTTGTTGGAGTGGCTCATGCACCCAGGACTACGGGTGATGGGGATCTCTGTTATGTGGAAGGTTGTACTAAATTATTTTGAATTGTTTGGGAATGGCTTAGCCTGGTGAGTTGGGCTTGGAGCCTTGCTCAGTATTGGCCGCAACCCATGGGTAGGCAGTTCTAGAGAGCACATACTCCTTGAAGAATTATTCTCAATTTTGGATCAAGGGGGGTACTTCTATCTGGCATAGGTTGGGGAACCTCTCACCTCAAATATTTGGCACCAAGGTTGGTAAGATGGGAGAACATTGGGCTTAGTAGGGGTCGATGTATTTACTTGGGATCGGTATATTAGTGCTCTCAAGAGAGAAATTATTTGTTTGTCCGAACGGGATGATGAACTCCTTTGGGATGGGGATCCAGGAGGGGTTTACACCCCAAAAGTTGGTTATGTACAATTGAGTACTAAAATTTTGCAACAAGATGTAAAGTGGTGGTGGAGAAAAATCTGGAAACAAAGGTGCCCAGTTAAAGGGAAACTTCTAGTATGGTCTATTCTGGAGAACAAAATTTCAACATGGGAAAATATACATAAGAGACAATTCAATGGTCTGAACTGGTGTTTGATATGTAAGGAACAGGAGGAGACTATTGATCGTCTATTAATACGATTTTCTTTTACCACTTCAGTGTTGGCGGAAGTAAACGGTTTGAACAATTCCATTGGTGGATGGAACATGGAATCCTTTGAGGATGCCTTGGAGGTTTGTCTATTGTCGAGGACTCTATAGGATATCAAGGCTTTTCCCTTCATTGTTGCATGGGGGATTTGGCTTGCTCGAAACTCCTCGATTTTTCAGGATGAGCTCCAGTCAACACTCTGTGTGGCTATCAATTGTCTTGGAATCCTTGCACACTTAAAACCGGTGGTTAGGATGGGTCTTGGAAATGCTCGCGGGGTTTAAGAGGAACAGATAGACAGGGAGCAAACTTGGGCATTTTTTGATGGGGCAGCTTCAGGAGNTCAGGGCTGGGTTGGGAGTTGGTACAAACAATTTCTATGAGATTATGGATTTAAAACTGTTACTTTTATTTTTTGTGGAAAAAGGTTGCAAAACTTTACAGGTTTTTGGGGATTGCTTATTAGTCATCAATTGGGTGAACCGTATTCAAATTTTTCATATTTCTCGTCTTATGCCTATACTTGAGGAAGTCCTTAGGATTATCACTACTTTTGACTCTATATATTTCTCTCACATCTACAGGGAACGGAACAAAATTCTTGATAGGCTTTCCAAAGAAGCCTCGCAGTTAGATTATGGTAGCTGGCACATAATCGAACATTCAGCAGGGGGCAGTTTTGATTACCACAGACCTTTTCAGGATGGTCTACTATAGGAGAGCTTCCTCTGTTCTTGGAACTCTTATCAAGAAAATGGGGTTTAATTGTATTCACATAATTGTAAATCGATATATAAGAATCATGTTTTTTATTATTGTATATGGTATGTGAGAAACTATGACTTAGTATGTGAAAAGTGGGAAAGGAGGGTTTTTTTAGCTTTATGACACAACTGTTATTTTTGTTGAAACTTTCAGTAATGGAAGTGACTCCATCAAGACAATATATATGTGGTTATTTCTTCATAGTCAATATATATCTACAAATGTAATTTTGTACCAAATTATTGAAATTGCGATTTTTTTATGGGGAAAAAAAAGTAGTCTACTAGCAATGTCATTCACCCAAGGATAGGCTCAAAAATGAAATTGCTTAGGGTGGTAGTGAAGAAAGTCCAACATGGGTGGATTTTAGAACTAGAAAACTTGCATCAATGATTTAATTTCTTAACTGAATGAGCAAGGACTCAAAATACCAAGTTTTTCGAATCAGAGAGCCCTCAACAAACCATTAAAGCACTTTTGGGAAGGCCTCACATGATGATTAAACAATGTTGATCTTCTAATGTTTAAACAATGTTATGACCTTTGCAAGCATGTTTTCAAGGCATGAATATCATAAAGGAATACAGGTGTAGGACTAGCACTCTATGGTGCTAATGTAATTTAAACAGTAAGGGAATAGGTTTCTTCAAACTATGCAATCTCACCTCAAAATAAAACAATTGTAAATCCTTTTCTTCAAAATTCAACACCAAAAAGTATTTGCCTTCTACAATTACCTAGAATATATATAGTCAACATCATTACATTAGGATAACAACATCTGATATAGTAATAACAATAAAATTGAGAACAAATTTATGACAACCAATATTACAAAGATATGAACACATCCTATATGTCAAACCTTTCACATTAACAACTTGAGAGTTGCCAATTGGCCCAACATGTTCCAGAGGAGGAAGATCAACATGAGAAGATCATGCATCTATAATGTAACGATGCAATTTTGGTCAAATTCCATCATAGCATCAAATAAATTACAATATAGTATCCAAACGTTGGTTACATCAAATACACCTGGCATAGTAGAAGAACTAGAATGGCATCATATCTATCTACGTTCTCAGGTTGAAGCCACAACTATGGAATGTTGCACATCTATAATCATCATAACACTACAAGTCAAAAATAAGGATGGGTACATAAAAAATCCTAAACAAATAAATCTTCTCACTCAATCCAACTTACCAGGGACAATAGGAGATGCATTGTTTGAGCGAGGACGTACCCGTTTGTTGACAGATTCAAACTGGAATGGTTCATATTCAGAGGGATGGACATTTAAATCAATTTCTGAAACTCTATTTCTTTTTCTTCTTCTCCTTTTATTTGTAGGGCTGAGGAAACTCTTCTTTTGCTTGAGAGATGACTCAAAAGCACTCAGTGCAAGTGTGAAATTAAAATGCAATATGTTTCGATTATTGGTTGCATCCAACATCCATTTAATCAAGTCCACCATATCTCGGGTGTTCATTAAAGTAGTGGGAGGACTATTTTGAAGCACATCTAGGTATCCCAACAATTCATCCCTAGCCAATCAAAGCGCTTCATCATCTTGATCAAGACTTTCAATGGCCATGGGAGTCGTGTCAACATTTGCATCAATCATTGATGTCTCCATAATTATATTGAGAGGATCGTTGAATCCATTAATTGTTGCATCATCAAATATATTAGGCTCTGCATTCTGATCCAATGATGGATCTGAACACTTTGACATGAAGTACAACCACTCCACCTTTATGGTATGCTTGCAAGTGTTTCCACAAATAGACCATGGACATTTGCACACCATAAAATTCTTTCGATACCAGGTCACAAGGTATTTTTTTTCATGATCAGTTTGACTCCTTACCCAGTATGCATGGGATATGCTTTCATGGGGCCAACAATCATCATCTCGAATTCTTCTATCTTTCTCCATTGAGGATTCAAAAAACTTATCCTTCTTGTGCTTATTCAAATATCCTTCTTCTTTCAAAATGCCTTTGAATCTATAATACGGCTCTACATGTATCAACAAAATATATAGCAACCAATCCATTCTACGAGCACATTTCTTTCTTTGATCAGATAGAAATTTGGACTTTAATAAGTTATGGTATGCCTCCACAAAATTATTTGTCTCTTGATTTGCATGACAGAAATGATGACAACCTTTAACCCACACATCTAATTGAAAGAACTAAGTTAGTGCAAAGAGAATATTTATGGAAGTGAAAAAACAAAAACCAGAAAGTGGAGTATGTGAACTTACAAAGCTTATTACCTGTAACCCAAGTGCTATGAAAATAATCCAAGAACTTTTTCTCATTTGCAAAACCAGTGAAAAAATTATCCACATGCTCGACCACTGATTCAGCATTGGGGCAAGAGTTCATAATATAACTTAACTTGTCGAGCATAACATTTGCTTGATTTGAAGTAGAGGCCAACCTATAGATATTTTTTTTCCATGCCCTCCATATGTACCAAATACACAATATCACTCGACATTGTGTGGCCTTCCTATAGGATTCAATGCATTTATGTGAGATAATCTTAAAAGATAAATACAAGTCACAAAAAATCAAATGAAAGTTACCTCAAAGCATCGATTTCTACCAATGCATCATCAACCATGAATGCATTGACTTTCCATTCGAGACGAAATTGGTAACACCTATCCATTAGTGGCTTCAACCATGTCACAATATCAAATGATGTATTCCGAGATGTCATGACCCATGCAACTGGTACCCCTCTTTGTTGGTCGTCAAAGGCCACAAGTGTGTACAATTGATACTACGATATTCAATAAAACTCAAATTCAAAGTTTAAGTTATCAATCACAATGAGTCACAACCCAAACAATCATTCAATCTTTCAAATTCAACTTACAACATATTTATTGGTACTGAAAGTTGAATCCATTCATATTAAACTATCATGAGATAGTTTCACCATTCGATCCAACATCCATCTAGTTTGAATGCCAATTATAAAGGGAACATTTGGACCATTAGGCTTATGAAAAAAGAAAAAATCATCTGGTTGTTTCTGATACCATAGGTTAACACTCATTTCATCTTTCTTGTCAAGTTGATATTTTCCTTTCATCAAGCGGTTATAAATATTTGCAACATCTTTTCTAGTTAAGAAAAAATCTCTACCATGATCTTCTGCATCCATGTCAAGATGTCATTGAATGTGCTTTTCATATACAACATCAATTGACGCTTCCATAAAAAAACAATTTTCTACAAAAGAGATAATTTCTCTTGAAATCTTAGGTTTACGTAAGGACCTAACCTCCCCAAACTTGTCATGTCGACCATGACAAGGCCATCCTTCCACATATTCATGCTCGTATGTGTTGTATGTAATTATTTCTATTTTAGGGTCTTTATTCTTTACATTCACAATAAAGTGACATTGACATCCCCTCTTCTTTACAAATGAGCCCCTGCATGTATTTGAACGCTTTCCTCTTTTATGTTTCGGGCCATATGAATATGTGTAACTGCACTAAAAATTACAACACCTTATCAAAAAATCATATATATCCATTCATGCATGACCATTTGTGATCATATATATAACAATTCATAAGATGCATCCACCAACTAAATCAAAAACTCAGTTAGAAATGCAAGAACCATGTGACTGTGATATACTTACAACTCATATTGCTTGTGAGCATTATCCCTTTGTGTTGGGTTATTTTTGACTGTCGGTAAGAAAGTACAAGGAGCATCGGGATTACTTTCCTCCCCTCTAATAAAATCAGGAACTTTACCTAAAGGGATTCATCCAACATGATCAAATAAAGGATTGTCTTGTCTATATACTTCAATCTAGGTTAAATCTTTGCAAGAAAACGTTGACTTGTCTTTTGGGTCTTGGACCTCAAGGCCCATTACAATCTTCCATTTTTTTTGTCTACCCATTTTTAATGGATACCTAAAAACCATGTGGCCACCCGTTAATAAAAATGTACAGTGACATATCAAATATTTTAACACAAAAGAAGTGTCTGCAAGAATACTGAGTGGAAAAATAGGAAACACCATCGAAATTCAATTCATTTTTCGCTTGTCAAATCCTCTTGATATTAAAATGGTCAAATAATAGTTCAAATTTCCAAAGGAATAACTCCCTCATACAAACTCCAATTTAGGTGTTATTTGCACAGTTGGAAATCTCTTACCAGTAGAATAACATTGATTGGTCATGAACTAGAATTGTGAAGTTTTAACCCCAAATATTTTCATAATGCCCAAAACAAACTTTGAAATTTTTACGGCCCCAAGACACCAGATTAGGATCAACCCTAAACTAGACTTTACATGTCCTTAACTCTATTTTATACACCAAAAGGTACCCAAAATGATGAAAAAAATATAGAATGATCCATGTTGGAAAATACCTCCCAACTTCGAGAGGATTTTGTTCCCCAAAAATTTTTATTTATGTAAGAAATGGGAAAATTAAGACTCCCTTTATTTTGGTGTTCTTTAATATAACACACACCCATAAATATGCTTGTTTATTTAAAATTTAAAGATAAAGAGCCTTGTGTGACCATCTTACATGACCTTCTAATGCCCTCTTGCCACACAAAATGTTGTTTTTTTTAGGAATTGACAAATTAAATTGTCAAGTACATTTTTAGAGACACAAAGTTAACTTTCTCAAGACTTAAAATGCCCCAATCCACACTTAAAAATGCTCTAGAACCTTTAAAATTGCTTGAAAAACATGTGACCAACCATTTACAGACAAAGAGGACAAAGTTGTAAAAAAATCAAACTAATTAAATGATACAACTTTACAAAAAAATTTATTTTAAAAAGACAAATGATTTTACAATCATGTTTTGGAGTTAATGGGTATTTCAATGGACCATATTCCTCTGTTCAGATACTCCCTAGATGCACCTGGCCACCTCTTACCTAGGAGGCAGGAGTTGAATAGGATTATCCGAGATGACATTTAAAAGGAGTTTGAATAGGTCAATTAAACAAACCCCAAGGGAACATTGGATCCAAAGATGGTATTCTATGTTGAGTATTGCATGGAGGCAAGCGAGAGACTCATCATCCGACCCCCATACACATCTCAATAGTGGGTGCACTTTCTTTTCATTCCCCTTGGCTAGTTCTAGGTGGGATCATATTGACTCTAGGTTGAGACAGATCAACACACTACCCAAATGAACAAGATTTTCCAAGTGTCCCATATTCGAGAGGTCAATACAGCGGAGCACTTGATCTTCTACTGCCCCATCTATTAAAAGACTTGTGGGCAATTCTATTGTTTATTTTGAGGAGCTCAGACCCTCTCCACTTTCTCCAAGCACCTCTAGAGATGCCTGGACTTATACATGTAGAAGGGATTCAAGATTCGTTCCCATGCTCTTGAACCTCCTCCTAGACTAGATTCGACCCAAAGGATTACTTCATTCTTTATGGTGTTCCCGTTAGCTAGGGGCCAAGAGACAAATTGATAGTAGCATTATTTTTTACTCTATATCTATTTCAACCAAAAGGAGAATCCCCCCTCCCCAACGACCTCAACAATATTTCCAGACTAGAGATATGTTACCAATAGACAAAGAAACCATCCAAGATTAAACAATGCTTGACCCCTTTCATACAACAACTCGGTGGACATTTTGGATTCCAACCCCCCCCGACTCTTCTTCTGGACAACATTCAATATTGAGTTTCCTTCCTTCGTCCTTGGATGTCTTGAGAGATGGACTTAGTGAACCATGAAATAATTGTATCATCATCATTATTTTCTTTTAGCTTACAATCGAAGTGATTTTGATGGAAGTGTGAACAATGTTTTTGCACTTATGTTTATCTCATGGCTTCCCCTGCTTCTTGTTGAATTCTTTGTTAACAACAACATGTATCTTTATGGACATATATTTTCTACTTACTCTAGTTAGTAGTGGTCATCTTACAATGTATACACGTCTGATTGGGTTATAAGGTCTTCTCTCTATCGCGTGTTTTAGCTGTCATCTTTTGAAAATGTAAGAATTTCTACCGACTCTAGTTGGGAGTAATTATCAATATTACAATGTATAATTGTCTGATTGGGTTACAAGGTTTTCTCTCTATTGTCTGTTCTAGCATATAGTTTTGAAATTTTCAGTATTGAAGCTACATTTCATTGGGATTCTATGTCAATGCATTTTCTACCTACTCTAGTCAGTAGTGGTCGTCTTACAACATATACATGTCCCATTAGATTATAAGGTCACTCTCTATGTCTATAATGTTTTTTAGCTATAAGTTTTTGAAATGTATTTGGGGAAACCAAAGTTTTCAAATCAGATTTAGCATTGCCGATTCCAACGAGGATAAGGGTATTAAGAAAATATACAAATTGCCTCAATATTGGAGCTAATGCTGGTATTTGTACTCCTTTCCTATAGAGGGAAGGGCGGTTGGCATACTCAAATCTTTGGCCTAATGATGTAATAGAGCTTTTGTCCCGCTAATGTAATTTTCATGGTGTTCATATATAAAATAGAAGATGAATGTTTATAAGGCTTAAGGCTAAGGGTTAGAGGGCCATGATTTATTATCAAAGATAATTATCATCTTTTATTGCTCTAAGGTTTTCAATTTACTAATTATTACTTTATGATCCTAGGTTTAGGTTTCATGTTTAAGGATAATTGACTGTTCTATAAAGTTTAGTCAATATACAGTTCGAGACAGAGTCCAATAGCCAGAAAAACCAAATCACAAATATAATAATCTTATGGCGTTCGATTCAGAGTTTAATACATGTCTCTATTGTGTATAATCTTATGGTGTTCGGTTTAGAGTTCTCCCTGAGTATCCCTGAGTCCTCAAAATGGTTCAGAAGCAGAGTAAAGAATCTAAAGCATTGAACGAACTAATTCATGCATAGACCTATTTGTTGGATAGATAGGATAGAGCCAGTGGTGATATGTTGTCAATATCCCATATAGAAATGGATATAAGCGGTAAAGAAGCCTTCCTTCAATTGGACATAGTGAGGGTATGTGAAAAGAAAAGCCACCAGGACTTACGGTAATGAGGAATGAGACGATGCAGCGAGTTCAAGTGTGAGGCGAGACACGTAGGTGGTGAATTGATGGCGGGGATGTATGGATTATTTGTGGATGATGTATGGATGGTATATATGGGTAGTCGGCAAGAGGGCGAAGGTGATCAGAAACGGGAGTCTGAACGTCGGAAAAGGGTTGTTGGCAAAGGTCCATTTCGTTTAGACTTTAGCCTACGCCTAACTTATATATCAGTTTTATTTTCAGTTTTATGTAGCAATGTGTTTGTTTGATGTTGTTGTTTCTTTAAATGTTTAAAATTTTGAAAAACAAATGACTATTTTTATATTCTTTTAAGTTTTGTGATAATTCCCCATATTTGTATTGCCCGTAAGTGATATTCTAAACCCATCAATAAAGTTCCTATAACAATAAATGTAACATTGATTCTATAATACCTCAAGATTCAAGAATGACCATCAAAGAAAACACCCAAAAATCACATCCATTCTTACAAATTTTGGCAGAAAGACATGGAACAAGAACTGACAAACAACAACCAGTTTGTTGCAATTGGAAGGAAAATTCAAAGAGATCAAATGCTATAACTGTAGAAAGGAGCATCAACAAAGCATTTGATACAACTATTGAAAATTGTTTGGGTGGGAGTGTTTATGGCATAAATCAAGAGAAAATTCTTATACAGAGTGTAAGCTTGTCCTTCTCAGTTGTGTTTCAGCTCCATGAACTCTTAAGCCAAAGAAAGCAAAGTTGTCAAAGATAAGCCTACATTCACGCTCACTAGAAAAACTAAAAGAGATTATGGTTGTGTCAAAGTACTAAATAGTAATAGATCAAACTGGAAAACATCCATTTTCCATCTCAGATGGGACTGAGCATATAAAGTTGGTTGATAATATAAGTGTCTAACTCTTCTAGTATAGGGATGGATGAGATCAGACAAATCCTCTCATTTGAAAATGAGACAAACATTGTTGATCTTAAGGATTTCTCGCCTACTGTGGACGTTGAGTTTAACCCATATAATTAATAGAAGCAGGCTTGTTTGGAGATTACTCAATATCTCATACATTTCCCAGTTCCTGTATTTGTATTTTCACTAAATTTTGTTTTTCCTTGGTCTCCTCCACCGGGACCAACATTTTTTTCTTTATCCCTTAATTCCAGCCAGCTTTGTTTTTTCCAAATTTATTTCAATCTCACAGATCAACTAGTGAGAGTAGCATGGGGTCTCCCATAGCTACACCAATGGGAATGCTCCTCTCCAAACATGACAATCCTTTCACACATGTTAGTTACCATTGTTACCCATCAAAATACAAGGGTATTTTGAGATATCCTTTATAGCTTGGGGAATGTGTATAACCCGTGTGCACATGCCTAAATTTGGGTGATATTTGCACTATGGGATGCATGGGAAAATACTAAACGAGGTATTGTTTATGTGAGCTTAGAGTAAATCAATCACTATGAATGAATTCCTCCATATACTCAAACTCTCATGTAGACAAGAATAGGATGTGTGGTTGTGGGTATAGCTGATCCAAATCCAAGATGTGTCAATACTGGGGAATTATGCCAATTCTCGAATGACGCATATATCCTTTGAGTGCTTATGGAAAAGTCTTTCATTTCAATAAGGTTCTCAGTGTCACTAGATAGTGGCATGTTGGATGATCTTGGAAATGGTGTAGCCAAAGAAGGGGGCTACTACTCCAAAAGATTATGGCAATATGATAGCATAATTTTTTCAGATCACACTCTGTAGGACAAGTTGATATTGCTTTCTTCTAAAGCTAGGGTAAAGCTTCCACTTTGAATGGTTTATTTCTACGACAGACAAAGGCATTTTAATAGATATTGGAATTCAGCGCTTTGATTTGCTTGTTAGAGGGGGTATTTCCAAACCATTAGGCACTGTTGTTATAAATATTGTTTCTAGGCTCATCAGTCTAGTAGCGAGGTAATCTACAGCCAGTTGTATGTCAGTAGGATTGGAAAAAAGATACAGTGGACAAAGTATCATTTTTAGCAGGACAACTCCAAGATTTTGAGGTACTATATGACATAAATATATCCATAGCAATTTGATCTTTTCAATGTGCATTTACAGCAGTCCAAATGGCTCAGAATCAGTGTGTACATAAGATACAAAAACTATGATGTATAGATAATGGGAACAACAAAAAAAAAGATGATGCAAGTTCAAACTATTGATCAACAACAAATCATAAGTGATCAAACTTCACACATGACAAATTTATTGTTACAGTTTGACACAACAACAAGGAGGAGTAGCAGATCACTGAACAAGTAATGTACTATGGCTCCACTATTGGTAATGCTCAACTATGCAAATGAATGAATTCAAAGGTTTCATAAGCAAAAGCTACACGAACAAAGGGTGTGAAGATGGGTCAATCATAGCGTGAGATCTAAGCACTCCAAAGTTAATTTGGCATCAAGCATATAGAAATAAGGCATCTCCTGGATTACAAATGATTCCTGATGCAAAAAAGTAGCATTTGGACACAACAATCTTATGAAAATCTTTTAGGATGTTCTAAAGTAGCTAAACAATGCATATATACTAGTGAAAAAGGGAGACTAGCTACTTTACAGTAAGTATATATATATATAAACTAGACCTGTGAAGTAAGACATATTGAAGTTGGTCTTCATGCATCCATAAAAAAAAGAAAAAGTATATTCCTCACGTGTATTCAACCCCTCATATCCACCATAGAATAAGTCTCATAAATATACATTTAGAGCTGTCCAATAGCTCAAACTAACACAAACACCTACATCACAGGAGCAGATACGAGTACCAGTTATGCCCAGAACCAAGGCATTATTGTGGAAAGTTGGGTGAATTGCTACGCTGCCATAAAAGGAATGTCCAAAACTCAATGTGACGGATGAGGAGATGGTCAAAAGAAGACAGTTTAAGGGGACGCCCAAGCTTCAAGGGAGAAAGACTTGGTCTAAATGCACACATCCCAAGCATATTCTTGGAGCAGTCACTCCATGTGACCGTGCAGCTGAACTCGCGGGATTCTGGTTATGCTGCAGGGGAGACGGAAAAATTGCTGTGGGAGGAAATTTGTACTGTAGAATAGTCAGAATACTCTTCCGAATTAATAATTGATCTCATTACTAATATTATTAAAATTAAAAAATCATTTCTAAATATAAAATTTATAGGTTAATCTCTATTTTTTTGGGCTCGACCCTCTTTATGTTTGTAGATTCATGTAGATAGATAAGAAGAATAAAAAGGGTCAAATATCAAGGAAACGAATATATCGAAGTCCTTACCCAGGAAACCTCGAAGATAATACAAAGAATATCAAACTAACAGATAATACAACAATGTAAGATACAAATAATCTGTTAACTGTTGCCTTCTATCGATTATACTCCCAAGAAGAAATAAAATATCCCACAACGTTTTCCAAAAAAGTGAAAGAGTTCTATTGAACAGATGGATATTACCTATGTGGCTGTTGCAATGGCTTCAAGTATGTTGGGCACAACTCAGCATTATCGTCCAAAAATGTTCATAAACCTTCCACGTGGAGCAGAGAGTGCGATATCAAAATCTAATGTAAAAAGAAAAATAGATCTCTTAATATATGCATGCAAACATTAAATATTCCAGGGGCCACTGGTCTAAAATCTTAAACAAATCTCCGAAAAACTGATAGGAATATTATAATTAATAGCTGTAGCTGGATGATGCGCATTACCCACTAGGATTTCGTCATTCCTCAACTGATCAGATTTTGCTTAAAATTGAATTAAATATTAAGTAAATCAACAGATCAAAGTTCGAACTCAGTGCCATTAATATCGATTCTCTCCTTCATTCCCTAGATCGTTAGTAGTTTTCTCATATCGACTCTCTCCTACAGCAATATAAAATATGGTTTGCAAACACATGAGCTGATTACCTACCAAAGTATTTTGGTATTGAGTGCAGAGCTTGTATGGAGGAGCTTGAGTGCAGAGCTTGTAAAACACTTCAGAAGCAGAGGAATGAGACGGCGCAGCGGGTTCAGGTGCGAGGCAGAAGGTGTAGGTGGTGAATTGATGGCGGGAGGAAACGGGATGAGGCGGGACAGGTGGGGGGCAGGGTTGGAATTTCAAAATCATGAAGCTCGTTAAATTTGACGGTTTGGAACACTGTAACCCCGTTTTGCCCATTTTAATGAAAATGTTTTGCCCGTTTTAAGGAAAATGGTTGACGGTTATATAGAATTTTAAATCGTATTTTACGGTCGTCAAATTCCATCCCTAGTGACGTGAAGTGATGGCGGAGATGTATGGACCTGTAGCAGGCCAAAGGGTGGAGGTGATCGGCTACGGTGTTAAATATATTGTATTTTTAACAGACTAACCGTACACTGTCAGTGGTACTGGATAGTTGTACTTTCTATTTTTTTGTCTTGCTTGAGCATATATAAGCTCAGCTATTTCTTATTGTTAGACAGCTCTTCAGAACTCTTATGTACTTCTTCATACATTTGAATATTCTATTCTTTTCTCTCTGCATTTCTCTTTGCTTCTCAATTTATCATACGAGAGTCCGGAAACCGGAATAGAACTCCCCGCAAAGGTCCGTTTCGTTTGGACTTTAGCCTACTCCTTTTGAAGTACTAATTTTGGTTAAAAAACACTAGCCTTCTGCTCTGCTCACAATAGAAAGCAAACTAAAAACCCACCTATACAATTTATCATGAAAAAACTGAACTGTGCTCCATATATCGAAATATCTAGACATTTTATAAAAGCTTTTAAAAAGCACAGTATGCTCTTCCATCAATGCAATGACCCCAACTTCTATTGCAGCAAACATACAGATTAAAGACGATTGGAACCCATCAATTGAACATTCATAAATAACATGCAATACAACATTAAATAATAATCCATCATTGGGATGCAAGACATGCACTCTGCCCAGATTGCAGCACATTTTTTTTTACCTCAAAATAAGCAAATTGTTTCGTTAAACTGTAACGCAAACATCATATATTAGAAATTAACGTAGGTTCCAGCTCCCTTGGAAATTAGACTGAAATGAAAACATCATATACTACTAATTAACATTTGGTGTAGGTTCCAGTTTTACTTCAGAGCCTTCAAGGACCCGTTTAAACGCATGTAGTAGCAAGCCGGGGTTGGTGAGCTGGGGTAAGTGGCCATCCTCGTCAAGTATGTCAACTGAATTCATCTTCCCTCCRAGGCTTCCTTGCATGTGGTATGGGACGRCCATGGGAACGACTATGTCCTTAGCAGTCTGGATGATGCTACACGGGGTCTTCACATCAGATAATATGCTTCTCATATCACTCTCAAAGATGGTCCTGGCCACTRSAAGMGCAATTTCAGGCCTCATGTTCATCATTGTTCTACTGAATTCTTTAACCACCGAGGGCTCATCGACACCAACCGCCAGAGGGGCAAAACCCGAAACCCATGCTGCGTAGTCAGATTTCATGGCACMGTAAAGTCTATCAATTTCCCCACGTTCGAAGCCTCCATGGTAGGATTCATCATTCAGATACCTGCAGAAATGGGAGACAACATATCAGACAAAGCAGTCATAACCTAAACCTAAACCGCCKATTCAGGCCAGGACAGAGGAATTTCATACCTTGGCGAAGCGCAKAGCAAGATTAATCTTTCAAACAGTTCTGGTCTTTCGATGGAGGCAAGACAGCCCACCATTCCAGAGACCGAATGACCAACATACAAGCACTTGTCCACTTTAAGCTCATCCAAAATGCCGAGAAGATCGGCCGCATAAGCAGAGAGCGAAGTATATCGATCGAAGTCGAAATGCTTGGGATCGACATTGCCAGAGAATACCATATCGAATACTATGACCTTATAATGAGCTACCAGGTATGGCAAAATATATTGCCATACCGATTGGTCTGCTCCAAATCCATGCGCAAGCACTAGAATACGCTGGCCAGATCCTATTACTTTCACATTCAAGACACCCAACAGCTCAGATTCCACGCCCATCTTATGTTTCTGAGTACTGTAACTTCTAAAAAGGCACTGGTGCAACCAAAATAAAAAGCAAACAAATTCCTAAATATCTGTAAAACACCAAACTTCCTAACAGTGCAGCTTAATTTACAGATGTGATGATCCTAACCCAGCGACCTAGCTGTGTATGTATAGCATGAGATGGACACATCGCATGGCTTGATGAGTTTTTAAGGACAAGGGAACTTAGACTTACATTGGCACTGACTATACATATCTTTATATACTCCGTTTTCAAAGAAAAAATCAAAGAAGTCCTTTTAAAGCACCAACGAGAATTGAAATGTGTGGTTGTGATTCAGTTAGACTGTAAATACTTTGACCTCGTTCAAAATTACAGACAGTACATGCTGTTGAATAGGACAACTCCACGAGATATTTGCAAGAAATATCGGGATGATCATGAGATTGTCGCTTGGATTAGAGGCCATAAGATCTCGGGCGAGGATAAAATCTCCCAGCCCCTCGAAATTATGCCACAATTTTTGTTTCAGACTTCACATTTCCCATTCTGTCCTTCCTAAAATCGGGGATAAAACAGAGTTGTCCATGAAATTATGATAAAGAATCGTAGGATCACATTTTAAGCCTCCGTTACCAAACAATCCCAAAAAAAAAAGTGCAAATAGTCATCTTCTTTATCATATTATAATATCCTTTTCTTACATAAAATATAATCAAACAAAATATGAATTATTAGACATATTCATCTTAATCTAAATAACAAAATATGAATTATTAAACATATTCATCTTAATCTAAATATATAACTTCATTTTATATTCATCTAAAAATAATTTAATTAAAATTTATAGAGCTTAAATAGAATAAAAATAAATGATTAATTAATTACATTTGAACTTTTTTTCATAACATTTATAACCATTTCTAGCTAATTATTAAAATTTCCAAGAACTTAATAATTAATAATTGACAATGGGCACAATTAATGATCTTTTAACCTTATTTAACCTTAAACCCTAATCTGCTGGCTTTGCATTGAAGATGCTGGCATATTTTTAGTCGTCCTCCAAAATCAATGGATCAGATTTATTGTTCATAACTTTCTTGCATTTATAAAGACATCGGTTAACATGTTTACTTTTTAACATTTTGTGATTAAAAAATTACTGTAAGGATATGTAATTGCCATGTTCCATTTATCAACCTAATGCAGTCAAACGTTTCATATTACCACAAACAAATTACCACAAACGTTTTATATTGAAAACAAGTGTTCTCAGTATATTGGGAACACGCATTCTCAGCCACTACCTTTACTCGCGGCTGTGCTAGTTTAAATTTTGTCGTTTCATTTTGATTGGAGGGTGATTCATCCCACGGTACTGTGACGGTAGGCTTCTTCCTTTCGTTTATTTGCTAACGACCTCGTTTATTTGATAACGACGAAAGAGCTGTATATCGCTAGCTCTGTAATATAGAGTAAGCCAATTGCAGATTGATTAGAAAATCAATAGAAATTCTAGATTGACCCGAAATTTAAAAGCAAGTGGCCTAAAAACCTCCCCGAGAGATAAATCGGAGGATATCGGCAAGTAAGTTGCAGCTTTTGGAATTAAAAGCAGAAAATTGCTCTTTTGTCCGGACATTATGATGTTTCAGATGATATATGCATTATCGAGGCACATATGCTGTTCTGTCATTTAACTTTGCACGGGTAATTGTTCCGTTCATATGATTTACACCTAGAACCCTAACAATAAACGCCAATTGCTAAAACAAAGTGAAACTACGTTAATGCAACTCCTAGTTGAAGTTCAAATTTTTTTTATCGTTTCCTTTGGATCCACGCAACGTTAGGTTGCTTGTTGTCGTCCGCGAAATGACTCGATGAAAAGACTCTGGATGGACACCGTCAGAATGTTGTTTGTATCCAAAGGACGATAGTGCCGTAACACCAGCCCNAGCTTTTGTAATTAAAAGTAGAAAGTGCCTATTTTGTCGACAGTCAGAAGTTTCAGTTGACACGTCATTGCAAAGCATTATTGAGACTTCGGCAATTGTAGGTACATTATCTACAATCTGGACCATTGGAAATTTGGCCCCTGAAAAAGTCTTGTCTGATCTGCTGTTCTTTAGCTTTTTCATGGCACCACGCAGGCTTACTTGGAATTTGACGGCTTGTACCACTTATTTCAGTAGTATTCTAGACGTTCTATTTTTGGAGGTTTTTGAGTAACTCTTCTTTTTTTTTTGATTTTGCTCAAAATTTGTTGATGAATGGTTGGATCTGTATATTTGAGTGGTAAAGTTTGTATAATCCTAGTGCTTCAAGGGTTTTTCATCACGCTGAATCCATTTATGTATTTAGAAATGCAATTTAAACAATAGAAAATAACGATTTTGTCCAAATTTACATAGTCAGGCTAAAAAACTCAAAAAGTAAAACTTTTGATATCTACAAACCATATTTTACATGTGAATATTTTGAAGTGTTAACATGCATCAAAATAGTCATCTTGTTAAATAGACATGTAATTGTGTATAAGACATTCAAGTAGGTACCTTTTCAAAAAAGAAAATAATTTATATTACAGAAATATAAAATTTCTGTTACAATAGTTTCAGTATATAAGATTACTTTAAACTTTACATGTTTCACTAAGTATCAGCCATTATTACACCTGTTCTCATAAAATTTTAACCAGTCCCAAAAAATCAAAAAGTAACAAGTTTAGTTGATTTCCAGTTTTGCAAATTCTTCTGCTTCTTCTTCATGGCTCTTTGCATAGAATATGCCCTCTTCTTCAAGTTCAAGTGTTGCTTTTGATAACAAATATGTTTCATGATGTTCAACTTTTAGATAGATAAAATTATTGATATTCTCCTCATCCATGGTAGAAGTGAGATCACTTGTAGTTCATTCACA
>JASDQU010108118.1:5285-22020 GCA_032191745.1 Picea mariana
TATTTACTAGGTTCTCCTGAGTGTGCAGGACTCTGGACGTTAGAGGATGTCGAGGCATCGATGAAAATCCTTGGATTCCGGATCGAGTCAAGGAGTAGACTGTTAGGGTTTGAATGTTGTTGATGTGACATATGCACATATGATTATATATTATGATGTTGATTGGTATCGCTGACATGTTTTGTTGATGGATGCAGGCTGACGATAGTTGGTCGACCAGTCTCACATTTGGAGTAAAGAGGTCACGCACGACAACCAGAGACATTGAGGGAGAGGTGTGGCAACAACCCTACCACAACCTACTAGCACTCTTGTCAAGGCTCGAACTGTATGTTAACAATTACCTAGTTCGAGAAGACCCATGATGTCATGAGGGCAAACTGTGACAATCGCTCACGATGATTCTAAGGGGCACACAATAAGGAAAGGTCCTTATTCATTAGAGGCCCTTAGTCTCCCACAAGATCACCTGACGGAGTATTAACTCCAGGGGTTTGACGTCTACCAAATTCAGTCAAGAGGTGAGTGACACCCTTGGAGCACGTAGTGCGTCTTGAAGGACATGTCATGCAAATAAAACAGAAAGAGGTGTGTGGCACCCTTGGAGCATGTAGTGCGTCTTGAAGGGCACGTCGCGGTTTTAACTCAAGTAAGTTAATAAACCTAGCACCTAGAAAACTATGTCTCCTTAGGACCTAGTTGCCCTTAAAATGAATGATGTGATGAGTAAAGTTTAATAATAAATTTTCCCTTAAGAACTGTCGACAAGCCCAGTGAATTTAAAACCTAGGTCTAAGTAGAACCTCTGAACAAAAAAAAACTAATTAGACATATAATAAGAAGGGGGTAAAGAAAATTCAAGCTTTATTGATTAAAGTAAAAATTTTATTGAAGGTTTAATTATTAAAAGGGGGGTAAATGGTTGTTTGTCTTGCTAATTCTAAACTTAGTTGAAAAGGAGGAAACTTAAAGAAATGGGGAAACTTAAAGAAATGGGGATACTTAAAGAAAAAGGGAAACTTAAAGAAATGGGGAAACTTGAAGAAAAAGGGAAATGTTTAACTTAGTAAGGTATCTAGCCTTTGTAACTTTCTATTTATGAACTCAACTAGAATTTAAATAAGGCATAAGTCATTTTAGAATTGTAAGGGAATCATGGGACATCGATGAGCATTTTTAGGAACGCTTTTAGGTGGGTGAGGGAAATAGGCATATTTAATTAATTAATAAATTGATTTTCTGGTGTAACTAGGGGATTGGGCGACATGTGTACAAGGGAGGTTTTTCCTAATTAAATAAATGAAAAGGGAATCTAATGTGGGTTTGAGAAACTAATCACTTGAAAACTCTATAAAATTGATGGCGTCGGAGGAGTATGGATCACATCTGGTTTGCGTAAGGTTACGCTGTTGGGATTTCATCGTGACTGATTTTTCTCTCCTGGGAGTTGGGATACCCAGCTCGGGTAACGAGTGGTAGCTTGACCTTGCGAGGTGATCCGGGAGCTAGCAATCTCTGGTATTGTGTGCGTGGCCCCGTTGCAGCTTGGGGGGCTCAGGGGGAAGAAGACTACCTCTAGCGTTGGCTAGGAGGCACTGGTGGGGTCTCAATGGTTGCCAAGAAGGAGCTGGTCGAAGTGCAAGTGCGGGACAATGACTTCGGTTTCGCCCTCGTTGGTCACGGTATTCCAGATAAAACTGTTATTTGATTTATAGTTAAACTATAATAGCATGGTTATGGTAGTCTGGTGATGTCTTCTTGTTATTTGTTTTCTAGTATATGTATTGTTATGATAATTGCATCAATGGATTCAGTGAATCTTGGTATATTGTAATCTGCAATAAAAATAAAACTTGTTGATTATACTCTAAATGAATGATCTATTGTTAGTAGTATATTAGTTTTCAATTAGAGTAGTAGGCTTTCAGTCTAACTAAACTCTAGTGTACGAATGACAATGTTATAGTTGTTGTATGTGCACAATTCCCTGATGTTCTGTTGGCTCCTTCGATTCTAGAGTTTGCGAATCTCGTTTTCCTCGTCACATCCTTAATTTATTCTTGTTAATGTTGGGCGTCGTTGATTACTAAGATAACTATTCTTTTCACATTTACACCTTAATCAGACTTTGGAGAGTCATGTTTTTATTTATGATTCTATTTTGCATCCATTTAGAAGCTACACCCACCAATTCAGGAAAAATGTTTACCTTGTTTATGCCTTTCAACTGTTTTTATCTATGCTTAGTGTTGAATGTCATTTCTCCCCAAGCTAGATGCGTGCCCAAAATATATGCACATATTGAACCTTCAAGTTAGAATAACTGTTGTGTTCGTCTGACATAGCTCTGTCCATCTTCCCTTCCACCAAAAGAAAACCTTGGTTGTGCGAATCGCCATGAATTTTATTGCCTGAGAATTTAATCCCACGTTCGCACTACTTGGACTGTCTAAACAACTTATGTTGTTGCATGTCTGATTGTTGTTGTGAGTATGCCTTTGATGGAAGGGGCATTCTTGTATGCTTAAATTGACACAAGAGGAACTTGACGGTTCGATTAAATTGTAATCTTCTTTTATCCCAACCCACCGGTTAACCACCTCCGCCCCGTCTTTGCCTTTTTTTGATCGCTTCCTGATAGAGAGAGAGCAACCAGAAAGTGACGCTTATGTTAATTCAATCGTTGTTGAAGATATTTGCTGGTTGAATTTTGGAGGCATGCCCTTGCTTTTCCTTTTCTTCTCACTGTTCCATTTCTGATATGGTCCTTATCTCAATCCTGAGACCAGTCGCCAGCCCTGAGACCTTAAATGGTTAAAATCGATGGGAACCTGAGCTTGAGTGTTTCTTATGTGTCTTGGAGGTCCTAACCATTGCAGGGTAGGACGGGCGGGTAGTCAATCTTTTTATTTGGTCGGTTGATTTTTTGTTCTTTACTGGTAGATGTTGATGTGCGTCTTAGATCTTTATGTTGGTATCACAGTTKCATGCGTCATGATGCGTCGTCATGTGGCGGCGCAGAGTATAATGTCTTATTACCCTTGTACACATGCACACACACAAAAAAACCAATTACACTTGTTATAAGAGGTTTGTCGGCGTAACGAGGAGGACGTTACACATGGTATCAGAGCRGGTTCAACCAGCGACTTGGGATCGCTACAACTTTCGTTGACATGATTGGATTATACTGTTGCTAATCGAGTTGATTGTGTGTGTKYAGGTAATCATGGTTAGAGGATGCTGCAGAGGCAAACAATGGGATACTAGGGGAGGAGGCGCAACGCCTCCAATAACATCCACACCTAAGGGGTCTAACCCCTAGGGAGACAAGCAGGTTTTTGGAMAGGAGCATATAGCAGTTGGCGATGTTGTCAGAATGATGAGATCTTTCCAGTGCATGTCTGAGGCACTGATCAATCGTTTGGACAGAGATGAGGCCAGAGCGTCGGCGCCCACTGAGGTTCTACGGCGCGCACCGACCGTTACTGGTAGCATTCACCATGAACTCGAGAAGGTCAAATTTCCAGAGTTCTTTGGTGCCCTGGACGACGCCACCGTCGAGGCATGGTTGGAGAACATGGCGATGTGCTTCGCACTTTGCGATTATACCTTCAACATGAAGGTCCGCATGGCGATCTTTCAACTGAAGGGGAGTGCTCTTCTATGGTGGAAGATGCTCCTACCACATCTAAACATGGCCATTGAAGACGTGTCATGGGAACTGTTCGAGGAACGGTTTCGAGAAAGGTACCTTTCAGAGGAATTCATTGAGCGTCAGCTCAATGAGTTCAATGCCTTACGACAGGGAGGTCGTACTGTGCCTGAGTATGAGGCCCATTTTATGGAGCTACTCCGGTATGATCTGCACCTTAACACGGAGAAACTTAAGGTCAATAGGTTCATGTTTGGTCTTAACGGTAGCATGCATGCAAAGGTTAGGATTCTGATGCCTCAAACCTTGCATGATGCCATCCAAAAGGCCCTCATAACAGAGGAGGAGCTTATCAGTGGGGGTCAGACCAGGACTCCAGCGAGACCAGCAGGGCATGTCCCATGTGGAACACAGCAGCACTAGACACCAACGATACATATGCCAGGATATCGTGGCTTCCAAAGGGGATCCACTTTCACTACACCTCGACGACTGCCACCTCAGCAGCAGACACCTTATCGGGGACCACAACATCAACAACAACGTTGCTTGCAACAGCAGCAGTTTAGGCCTATTCAGCAAAACAGACTAGGGTTCTAGGCCGCTGGGACGTCATCTTCTACTTCATGTACCAGGACTACTGGGCCGAAGAAGGGGTGTTGGACGTGTGGGGAGCCACACTACTAGCGCGACTGTCCTGTGGAGAGGACCAGAGCGTCTGGATCAGTAGGACCCACTACCGTGGGAGATATGGGCAAGGCCCATCGGATTCATGCAGTGGTGAACAACCGCCAGACAGAGCATCAGTTGACTGTGCTCGATACGATAGGTACTGTCGCTAACCAGACCCTTAGTATTTTGATAGATCCCGGTGCTACCGAGAATTTCATTTCTGGTGCAGCGCTAAAAAGGATTAAGGTAAAGGTAGTCGAACAGGACGATTTTAGCTTCGTAGAGATGGCTTCGGGAGCCAAACAGAAGGTAGGAGGAAAGGTTAGGGGTTGTGTCCTTAACCTGGGAGAGTTTGTCACGAGGGCCAACTTGTACGTCATGATCTTAGGATCTTATGATGTCGTGATTGGTATGGATTGGTTGGAATTGCATGAGGCGATACTCAACTATAAGACAAAATGGTTGAGCTTGGTCGATGACGAGGAACAGAGACGTGTGATTGTAGGCCAGAACCAGGGAGTTTCCTTAAGGTTCATCTCTTCCTTACAACTACGGAAGAGTATGCGAAAGGGGTGCAAGCTTTATACGACCCTTGCGTTAAACGAGAAGGGAGTAGCGGAAGGTTTGGATCACCTTCCGGTGGTGAAGGCGTTTGAAGACGTATTTCCAGAGGAGTTACCTGGGATGCTGCCAGAAAGGGAATTGGAGTTTACCATAGACCTGAAACCGGGGACCGAACCAATAGCAAGAATTCCTTATCGGATGTTGACCCCGGAGTTGCAAGAGTTGAAAATCCAACTTAAGGAGTCGCTAGACCTAGGACTGATACATCCTAGTGTGTCACCGTGGGGTGCACCTTTTATTTTCATTCGGAAGAAGGATGGATCGTGGAGACTTTGCATTGACTACCATCAACTGAACAAGGCTACGATCAAGAATCAGTATCCCTTGCCGAGAATTGATGATTTGTTCGATCAAATGAAGGGTGCGACAGTGTTCTCTAAGATCGATTTGTGATCAGGGTATCACCAGTTATGGATCAAGGAGGATGATGTCCCTAAGACTGCCTTTAAGATGAGGTTTGGACACTACGAGTGTATTGTTTTACCGTTTGTACTGACAAACACCGCAGGGGTATTTATGAGTTTGATGAATGGGGTGTTCCGCGAGTACTTGGACAAGTTCATTCAAGTATTCATTGACGATATTTTGATCTACTCTCAGATGACGAAGGAGCATGACGAGCACTTGCGCTTGGTACTACAGTTTCCACGAGAGCACAAATTGTGCGGGAAGTTGTCCAAAGGCTCTTTTTATTAATCGAGGATTCACTACTTAGGGCATGTCATCTCCGGCGAAGGTATCGCCGTGGATCTAGCCAAGGTCGAGGCTATTATGGAATGGTCTGTGCCGACGAATGTCACGGAAGTGCATAGCTTTATGGGTTTAGCAGGATACTATTGACGGTTTGTCGAGGGATTTTTGAAGATAGCAAATCCAATCACAAAATTGTAGAAGAAAAACAAGAAGTTTGTTTGGACCAAGAAATGCATGGAAGCATTTCATAGGCTTAAAGATTTGTTGACAACTGCGCCGATACTAAAGGTCCCTGACATGGACACGGACTTCTTGGTATGCATAGATGCATCCAAGGAAGGTTTAGGCGGAGTCTTGATGCAAGACAGACGAGTGATTGCTTAAATTTCGAGGAAACTGAGAAGGCATGAGGAGAACTATGTGACGCATGATTTGGAGTTATTAGCCATCGTATATTTCTTGAAGGTTTGGAGACACTACCTTGTTGGACAAAAATTTGAACTAAAGACTGATCATTGTGGACTACGACACCTTTTTACTCAAAGCGACTTGAATGCACAACAATGACGTTGGTCGGAATTGCTTAGCGAGTACGACTTTGAGATTACTTACATAAAGGGAACAGTGAACCAAGTGGCAGATGATTTGAGTTGGAGACCACGCATCTTTTTGGTGTTGCCTCTTCAGATGAATCTATGTGATAAGATTCTCACTTTACAGCATGACGATGACTGGTATAAATAGGTCAAGGGTTTTATCGGATAAAACACAATGGTGGTACTACGATACGAGGGATTTTCATTTGATAGCGATGGTTTATTGAGGTTTAAAAGTCGAATTTATGTACTGCCAAACAACGTGTTAAGGATGTTGATCTTGAGCGAGGCACATACAGCAGTTTACATGGCTCACTCTGGGGTCACGAAGATGAGGGCAGACCTTAAACCCTTATTCTTCTGGAAGGGAATGAAGGCCAACATAGTAAACTATGTGGCCAGATGTCTAGAGTGTCAGTAGGTAAAGGCTGAACATAGACACCCAGCAGGATTAGTTCAACCACATGCCATCCTGGAATCGAAATGGGAGGTTATTTCGATGGATTTTATTGTTGGATTGCCACTGATGGCAAGGAGACCTGACTCGATTTTTGTAGTAGTAGACACTCTGACGAAGAGTGCTCACTTTATTCCTGTGCATACGACGTATCAGACACCTGACATAGCTAGAGTTTTCGTCAGTGAGATTGTGGGGCTGCATGGCGTGCCTAAGAAGATTATATCCGATCGAGGATCGATGTTTACTGGACGATTTTGGGCAAGTTTCCAAGAGGCCTTGAGAACCCA
This sequence comes from Picea mariana, assembly GCA_032191745.1. Taxonomy (NCBI): domain Eukaryota; kingdom Viridiplantae; phylum Streptophyta; class Pinopsida; order Pinales; family Pinaceae; genus Picea; species Picea mariana. The sequence continues at coordinate 12,273 of JASDQU010108118.1, forward strand.
ACTTAACTTTAGTACTGCGTATCACCCTGAGACTGACGGGAAGACAGAACGAACGAACCAAACCTTGGAAGACATGTTGCGCATGTACGTGATGGACCAACAAAAGCATTGGGAGGAATTCTTGCCACTAGTGGAGTTCGCTTACAACAACAGTTACCAGAGCACCATTAAGATGGCACCTTTCGAGTTTCTTTACGGGCAACCATGTTGGACGCCCTTGAGTTGGGATCATATTGAGGATAGGGTCCTGGTGGGACTAGAAGTGATCCAAGAAATGGAAGAGAAAATGCAAACCATAAGACAAAGGATTAAAGAAGCGCAGGATCAACAGAAGAGTTATGCCGATGCGCACCAAGTCGACCGTAGTTACGAGATCGACAATCGAGTCTTCTTGTGGGTTAAACCTCATAAGAGTTCGATCAAGTTTGGAAAGTGAGCTAAATTCTCTCCTAGGTTCGTGGGACCTTTCAAGATTGCGGAGAGAAAGGGGCCCGTGGCCTATCAACTAGCCTTGCCTGATTCTTTGAGGCATATGCACAATGTTTTTCATGTATCTGTTTTGAGACATTATATTAGTGATCCTACGCATGTTATTGACATGAGTTCCTTGCAGGTATCAGACGAGGGAGCGCTCATGGCTGAGCTGGATCACTGTGTTCGACAGTTATGACGTCGAACAGTAGATCAGGTGAAGGTGCAGTGGGACAATTATAGTCCGTACTCAGCGACCTGGGAGGACGCATATGACATGCGCCAGTAGTTTCCATTTTTGTTTGATAGATAGACATATGATACTATGATACACTTATTTCGGCATTTATACTGAGAAACTTCGGGACGAAGTTTAGACCAAGAGGGGGTGTATGTAACATCCCGCTCTGGCGCACTGAGAAAACTTATTCTTTGAGGACACTTGCTCGCAAGTGATCCGAACTATTATGATATTAAAACATTTATCCTTGATTGTGATGCGTTATGATAGATGACATGATTTTTTACTGCATTGACATAGACAGGTGCTATTGACTCGGTTTTACTGAGTGTGCAGGGTTTGGGACCTTGAGGATGCAGAGGCATCGAAGGAACCCTTGGACTCCAGATCGAGTCAGGGAGTGTACTATTGGGGTTTGATTATTTTAYTGTGATTTTAGTACATATGATTAGATGATATGATGTGGACATGTCTGACATGATTGTTGATTATGCAGGCTGACGATAGCTTGCCGACCAGACTCACATATGGAGTAAAGGGGCCACACACGACTACCATAGAGGTTGAGGGAGAGGTGTGGACAACAACCCTGCCACAACCTACTAGCACTCCCGCCATGGATCAAATTGTAGGTTAACAATTACCTAGTACGAGAGGACCCACGATGCCACAAGGGCAGACTGCGACAGTTGCTTGCGATGATTCTAAGGGGCGTGCAATAAGGCAGGGGCCTTATTCCTTAGAAGCCCTTAGTCTCCCATAAGTTCACCTGGTGGAGTGTTGACTCCAGGGGTTATTGATGTCTACCAATCAGTCAAGAAGCGAGTGGCACCCTTGGAGCACGTGGTGCATCCTGAAGGGCACATCGCGCAAAAGAAACAAAAGAGGCAAGTGGCACCCTTGGAGCATGTGGTGCATCCTGAAGGGCACGTTACGCAAAAGAAACAATAGAGGATAGTGGCACCCTTGGAGCACGTGGTGCATCCTGAAGGGCATGTCACGCAAAAGAAACAAAAGAGGCGAGTGGCACACTTGGAGCACGTAGTGCGTCCTGAAGGGCACGTCGCATTGATAATGATAAAGGAACGAACCTAGATGGCCCTAAGACAGACAACACTTTAAGAAATTTTAAAACAACTTCCCTAATTAATTGTTGCCCAGTTCAGAATCTAAGTTATAAGTCTAAAACTTCTCTAGGGGTAAAATTTTGTCTACCCTTAAGAAAATATACCTTATAAAAATAAAATAATAAAATTTAAACTAGAAACCACTTAAGTAATAGTTTTGGTCTTCATAAATTTTGGGGGTAAAATGAAGAGAGTAAGAATTTAATAAAAAAAAAGTGGACATAAAATGTGAAGAAGAAATTAATTTATTTTAACTTTTGATAGTTTAAAAAGATACTAAATTAATAATAAAAGTAAAAGAGGGAAATATAAAAATTAGGAAACTAGGGAATAAGGCAACATAAAAAGGGAAAGAGGGAAACTCATGGTAAAAAGTGGGAAACCAACTTAGGAAAGAATCGACATTTAAGAAACTTCTAATTTTGAACTAAATTAGCAACTTCAATTTAGGAAAAGTCTTAAAACCTGTAAGGGAATATAGGGACACCTAGGAGTAAATTTAGGAGTAACTCTAGGCGGGTGAGGGAAATAAGACAAATTAATAAATTAAAGAAAATAATTATTGGAGGAATGTGGGGGATGAATGACACTTGTACGAAGGAGAAATTTTAGAATTTTTTACTAAAACTTAAATCAAATGAGATTTAGGGAATGTTTGGAAGTTTCAAAACTCTATAAAAGAGAGGAAGGAGGAGGAAGTGGGGGATCGGCTGTTAGCGTAACGTTACGCTACCGGATTAGTGCCTTGACTGATTTACTTGTTGGGAGTTAGGATTTCCCAGCTCAGATAGGAGTGGTAGCTCAGCCTTGCGAGGCGAGTTGGGATCTAGACGTACCATCTGTATAGTGCCTGGCCCCTTTGCGGTTCGGGGGGCTAATCGGGAAGCAGAGTACCCCTAGCGTTGGCTGGGAGGTACCGGTGAGGTCTCGACAGTCAGCGAGCGAGAGCAACACGGAGCGCGCGGACGTCACCTGGAGCAGGCAATCAGGGAACGATATGTTTTTCATTTTGCATGATAGAAGTTATTAGGACCTTGGCCCTCTCTTATTGTTATCAACATTTTTGTATTGGCATTGTGAGATGAAAAATACTTAACTTAAATCTACTTGGGTTCTCGTTGGATTGATTGGTTTTCTTTGCCTTGTTCTTCGACAATTTTAAATTGTGTGACGGATAAAAAATATATATATTTCCTTAACTCTGTTGTTGTAAGTCGGTGTTAGATGAAAAGAGAAAAAGAAAATCTATGACCTCGACGTTTGCTGACCTTCCTTGGTTCTGTGCATTCTCCTGCTGTGCTTTACATTTTTGTATTGTCTGCGTTTTTTTTTTATGCATGGAGAGATAAATTTAGCTTTGCGCTTGCAATCCTTCTGACCAGTAAATTTCTTGTCCTTTGAAATTTTATTTTTGGCACTGTACCCTACGTCATTTCACCGCTTATGCAAGGGAAACTTACAAATTTCGAATTAAATCATTTTATACTTCTTCTGCAGTTCCACGTTGCCCCACTAAGATCTTGAGGTAGCGATTAACCTAAGCAGGCTTTCCATTGCCAATTATTTTTGGGTGTAGTCAAGCTTCTTCTTTACTGAGCCTGTGTTTTTACCTTCAGAACCAGTGCGTCTTTAGGCGCAGAACCTCTGCATTTTTAGGTGTAGATCCCATGCGTATTGGGTGTAAATCGCAAACAACGTGAGGGGGAAAACTTGCCTGCGTTTTACAATCCGAACCACTACATTTTTGGGTGTAAATCCTCTGCTATTGGGTGCCTTACCCTGGGCGTTTTGGCTGGTATTTATTTGTCTTAATGCATGGCATGAGGGCCAGCGAGTGGGCACGTGATGGGAAGCTTTTTGGACCTGATTGAGAACTCTTTAAATAGTTCATTACCTGTAACTGCCGCCTGGAAGTACCACCTGCTATTCCTTGTCTCAACAGAGGTTGCTTAATAGCTTTAATATCGTGGCCACCAGTTTTTAAAAGCTTTATGTTAAAACACAATTATGGTTCTTGAAGCTCGTATTGATCCTGCTTTATATGATGTTATTCATCTTGTCAGTGAGCGTTGACCTTTATTTAGTTGCCTTAAGTTACATATATCTCTATCCAAACATTATATATCTATGATCTTGCTCTTTAAGAAACAGTAAGAAAATATTGCTAAATTGGAAAATGAGGTAAGTTATTATAAGACCAATCATTGTGACCCCACTAGTTTCATAAATTATTCTTCTAAAATTCAGGACAAGCTAAACACTCGATAGAGTAATTTTTATGAGAAGGTACAGACATTCCATAACTGGGTCATGATGTATCTTCAAAAACGCCTTCTATTTTAGAAGAGTCAATAGGAATAGGTTCATTTACAGTTCAATTATGTTGCAAGATGACAAGAATAAATGAGCAGTCTTGATCCATAGGTTGCCTACATGATCGAGAATGAGATCATTGATATTGATTGTGGCTTAGACTGTTGGAAGAATTTGGCTCAATAAGCTTGTGAAAATATGGATTCTAAAATTGATGGAACCACTAAAATATGTCATGTTTAAAAGAGTAATATCAAATTGCAATTTACCTACCTTAGGTTCTATGAATGACTTCTTCAAATGAGATCAACTAATAAATGAATTGGATCATACTATCTCTCATGATTGATACTTTCTTCTTTTTGTTTCTATAATTACCATAAAATAGTTGAAGGAATACATGAAAGTCCCTTCAAGGAATAGTTTTACACTTAAATCCACTTTGTTGAAAGTGGAAAAATATATGAAGAAGTTGAAGAGGAATGCTTCCTTTCTTTGAGGTCCTCTTAATCAACATCGATTTCTACAAACAAATTACATCAATGCCATGGTTGAAGCTTGGAAGCCTTCAATGACAAGGACAAGGCCAAAGTTCAATCATTAATTAATCAAAATCAAAAGTTCAAGAAATTAGCAAAAGAATCAATCCAATTTCTTGCAGTTACTTCATTTTTATGTATAAATATGAATATAGACAATGTAAAATAGGATTCTCGGAACTGAACTATTTGGATTTTTTTTTCATATTTTTAAAGAAAAAAAACTCTTGGCCACTTTTGGAGAAATTGATTATGTGTATCTATAGTAGCTTAAATTTTTCTCACTCTCATGCATTATTGAATTCTTGTGAGATTGGGTCAATATACTTGGGACTAATCTTGTTCTATTAATGTTATGTTAGTTGATCTTTAAAATGGTTTCAACAAATGGATATGAAGTTTCTAGCTTTCTATTATAATGATAAGCTATATTTCATTTACATTAAGCTATATGGGATTTGTGTATGTGTAACACTTTGAAGTATTTCATGGTTATTACTTCATTTATATCAATATATTTCATATCCATTGTGTTTTTTCTTTATCTTGGTTAGGAATCATAGATTACGACTCCACTCGTATATTGCATAGTTAGTTAGAATTTAATAATTTTATTTTTATTTCCATCAAATCATTAAAGGTAACTAGGTTGTGACTAGGTCAAAATCTAGTGAGTTCACTATTCCAAATGAATTAAAGTGTAATTGAGACTTTATGTCGGGCGGGATGTAGACACCTCCATGTTCCTCAAAACAGTCACCAGCCCTGAGACCTTAAATGGTTAAAATCGATGGGAACCTGGGCTTGAGCGTTGCTTATGTGTCTTGGAGGTCCTAACCATTGTAGGGTAGGACGGGCGGGTAGTCAGTCTTTTTATTTGGTCGGTTGATTTGTTGTTCTTTACTGGCAGATGTTGATGTGCATCTTAGATCTTTATGTTGGTATCGCAGTTTCATGCATCATGATGCGTCGTCATGTGGTGGCGCAGAGTATAATGTATTGTTACCCTTGTACACACGCACAAAAAAAAAAAAAAATTTGCACTTGTTATAAGAGGTTTGTCGGTGTAACGAGGAGGATGTTATAGGAATAGAGGTGCATGTGTGTCTACTGGTGAGATGAGTTCCAGGTAAGGCATGAGTTAATTGGGAGGATGACCTTCGTTTTGGGTGAGGCTCATTGTAGCTAAGTGAAAGTTTTTCCCCTCCCTTTGTGCCTAGTCTATATTTGCTCAACGGACTTGGGGTTGAGTGGATGTCTGATGCTTCCTCCCTCGTTCTTTATTCCAGTGGAGATTACATTGTCAACCTTAATGACAATGTTGTGTTGATACAAAGAGGGCATGGAATAAATTAAATAATTGAGTATACAACCGTCATTTAGTAATTAAACCTTGGTGAATTGTGGAGTGATTTACCGCAGGAGGTATTAAAGACATCGAAGGTATTGAGCGATTTAAATAATGTTTATTTAATAGTTTTATAAGTTGCATTTTAACAGTTTAATAGTAGCATCATATTAGCATCTTGTTAGTTGCATCATATTTTTTAGTTAATAGTTGCATTTTATTAGCAGTTTAATAGTTTCTTCTTATTAACAGTTTTAATAGTTGCATCGTAGTAACTGTTGCTTCAGCTTTAATCATTCCTTTATAATAGGTGATATAATAGTATATAACAGTAATATTATGAGGATCAATTATAATAGTTTAGTAGCCTCTTCATCAACTTTATTGGTTCCATTTTAAATTGTGATTAGATAGTGGTATGACAGTCTAATGTTGCGTAACAATTTTAATTGTTGAATAGTTTTGCATCTGCCTAATAGTTTAAGTTTCAATGGAGATATAACAATTTATTGATGATTTAATTATGAGTAAGGCAATTACCCCTTCATTTATATTAACAACTTCTTTTGCAATTAGATTAATAGTTTAAATATGTTTAATGTGTTGATCGCCTATAATAGTTTTTTCCTTACATCAATCTTAATTCTTTTAATTATAAGTACTGGGATTATCGCCTTATAACAATTTTAAATGTTCTCCCAACAGGGAACTAAATAAGGACCTATTGAATTATTGATTTGTTATGGAAGCCTTGTTGAAAACTTATATTTAGTAAACTAATATTTTCTTTTCTTCCTAATGTTTAAGGGGTCGTCCTTAACAAGGAAAGGAAGGGAAGCATGGATTTATTTATGGAAGGAAGTAGGAATTTATTGGTTTTGATTTGTATTATTTGTAAGGTTTGTTGCAATGTTGGATTTTATGTTGGGGCGAAGGGTTGGAATTATTCCAGTTTCCCATGGGTCCCTAGTGCACTCATCGCACTATGGCAACATGATTTCTTGAGCTTGGATCATTGCACGCATGGATCAAGAAGTGCATACGATAACCCGACTTAGGATCGTGCGCCTCCCGATGTGGATGATGATTGTTGTATTTATGGTGGTAGTTGTTTTTGTACATTTTTGTGATTGTCTCTTGCTCGCTAGGAAGGTTCTTGTTACTGGTCATCGAAGTTGTTGTGTTTGGATTGATTGATGTTGTCTTTAGCTTACTAGGCATGATCTTTCGTGTGTTGGGAAGGATGTGGACACCTCCTTCTTCCTCAGAAAAATCATCTGCCTTGAGACCTTAAATGGTAAAAATCGATGGCAACCTGGGCTTGAGAATTGATTATGTGTCCTAGAGGTACTAACCTTGTAGGGTAGGATGAGCTGGTAGTCATTTTTATTTTTCATATGATTGATTGTCATATATTGCTTCCAACTATTTGATGTGTGAGTATGCTGGCTTGTTATGTTTGTCTGTTGCCTAAATTGCAACTGTTGTGTTCATCGTCGAGTTGTGTTGATTGATTGTTTTTCGTTGATGCTTCCTGCATATAAAAAAAAAAAAAAATACATATTTCTCTGGTTGTGCGTCGCATATTGTCGTAACAACGAGGGTCGTTACATATGGTATCAGAGCCAATTTGACTTGTGACTTGGGATCACTACGGCTTCCATTGATTAGATAATTGATTATAAATGTCGCTAATTAACTCGATTTGTATTCGTGCAGGTAATCATGATTAAAGGACGTCACGGAGGAAGACGACGAGGTGTTAGGGGAGGTGGCGCGACGCCCCTAGTAGCATCCACACCCGAGGTGTCTAACCCCCAGGGAGACGAACATGTTGTTGGGAAGGAACAAATAACTATGGGTGATGTGGTTGGGATGATGAGGTCCTTTCAGAGGATGTCTGAGGCACTGATCAACCATTTGGATAGAGACGAAGCCAAGGCGCTGACACCTCCTAAAGGTCCATCACATGCCCTGGTCGGTATAGGTAGCATTCACCGCGAATTTGAGAAGGTCAAGTTTTTCAAGTTTTTTGGTGTCCCAGATGACACAACTGCTGAGGCATGGTTGGAGAATATGGTGATGTTCTTTTCACTTCATGATTATACCTACAACATGAAGGTCCACATGGAGGTATTTCAACTGAAGGGGAGCGCTCTTCTTTGCTGGAAGATGCTCTTGCCGCAATTGAACATGGCAGTCTAAGATGTGTCATGGGAACTATTCGAGGAATGGTTCCGGTAGAGGTATCTGTCTGAGGAATTCATTGAGGGTTAGCTCAACGAGTTTAACACCTTGTGATAGGGTTGTCATACGGTGCCCAAGTACGAGGCTCATTTCATGGATCTTCTTCGATATGCTCTATTACCACTGTAAATGTTTTTTATATAGAGTCCCAACCTCGGTACTTAGCAGGAGGCTAAGTCGGTATGGAAGAGAGATAGACTGGCATATGAGGCCACATCTAGTAGACAGGGATAAATATGCCACATCTAGTAGACATGAATAAATATAGCGGAAGGGTGAAGTCGATGGGGCCCGATGGGTCGTGATCGTAGGCGCTGCCAATCGATGGTCAAAGGACATATAGAGCGGAGAAATTGCGCACCGGTTAATCTCTTGGAGGCAAGCCAATAAGAATACCGTGGTTTTGTTCGGAGGGTACGTAGTGCCACCAAATACACATTGGGGGGAAAAGTGGGTAAGCCTGAAACCACCCAAGCCCACCCCGATGTCATGTGTCAGAAAACTATTCTATATGTCACATGCAAAAATCGCATGTGGAAAGGGAAAGTTGATAGTCGAACAAATAACCTTAGGACACCTGGTTGGGTACTTTCCATCTGTGCGATGCTGGGTGGACGCCACCAAAAGACTGATCAAAAAAGATCATCATTTGAAATTAATAATAGAGTATGATAATCTGTTTTCCTTGCAATCACTTTCTTCAGTAACCTATGATTGGCACTCAATGACGACTGTCTTTCAAAATATGGATGACATTACTCTATTTTGGGCGATTAATGTTCCATTCATGAACGGGGTAATCACAAACCGAATCATCTTTCTAATTTCTGTGTAGCTAAGGGAGATAAGCTCGTGCTTTCTGGAAAACCAGAGAGAATGGATGCGATAGACCAAGAGGCTTCTAGTGAATTGGGATATTCAAATAATATGACAAATTTTTTAGTGAAGAAAAAAGAGAAGCTTGTCGCACGAATACTGGCAACGAAATTTCACACGAAGCCTATAGAGGAGGTAGGAGCAGATAAAGAGGTGAGATTAAATCCCATCATGAAGGATTTAATCATTAACATATACATAGATGAGCACCACACACAAGTTGTCAAGAGGAAAAGGAGCAAGCGATAGAAGACAGAGGTTAAAGCTGAGGTGGTTGAAAGCGTTGGAGAAAACCAGCCTAGTTGGCTTGACACTTTAAAAGAAGATATTGCTAATTTGAAATAGATTTTAAGATAAATTATGTATGTTTAAGAGAATTTTGTAATGATATAGACATGTGGCATTCAAAGCGAAAATATCAAATATGTTAGTTTTTTATTATAATGTCCCCTAGAAAATAGGACTACAATTGTTGTACGTTAGTCTTTCTCTGTAGCTGATGTCTATTTTTGGTATTTTGGGGAAGATGATTCATTTTGAATCCAGGATATAATTTATCTATATATACTAGCAAAAAGATAAATGA
>JASDQU010108118.1:51910-66295 GCA_032191745.1 Picea mariana
AGATAGCAAATCCAATTACGGAATTGCAGAAGAAGAACAAGAAGTTTCTTTTGATCGAGAAATGTGCGAAAGCATTTCGGAGGCTCAAGGAGTTGTTGATGACAACACCGATACTAAAGGTTCCTGACATGGATGAGGACTTCTTGGTATGAACTGACGCATCCAAAGAAGGCTCAAGCGTAGTCTTGATGCAAGACGGTTGTGTGATCGTTTACATCTCGAGAAAGTTGAGAAGGCACGAGGAGAACTATGCGACGCATGATTTGGAGTTGTTAGCCATTGTTTATGCCTTGAGAGTTTAGAGACACTACCTGATCGGATGGAAATTTGAACTAAAAACAGACCACTATGGTTTACAACACATTTTTATGCAAAGCAACTTGAACGCGCGACAACAACGTTGGTTGGAATTTCTTAGAAAGTAGGATTTCGAGATTACTTACATAAAAGGGATAATGAACAAAGTGGATGATGCGTTGAGTCGGAGACCTCACATATTTTCGGTGATGCCTCTTCAGATGAATCCATGTGAAAATATTCTAACCTTAGAGCATGACGATGATTGGTACAAAGAAGTCAAGGATTTTTCGGACAAAACACAATGATGGTACCAAAGTTTGAGCGATTTACGATGGACAACGATGAATTATTGAGATTTAAAAATCGAATTTATGTATGACCCAACGACGAGTTAAGGAGTTTGATCCTAAATGAGGCTCATAGAGTAGTGTACATGGCTCACCCAGGAGTCACGAAGATGAGGGAAGACCTTAAACTCTTATTCTTTTGGAAAGGAATGAAGTCAGACATAGTCAACTACGCGGCAAGAGGTTTAGAATGTCAGCAGGTGAAGGTTGAACACATACATCCGACATGTTTACTACAGCCACATGTTATTACAGAATCGAAATGGGAGGTCATTTCGATGGATTTCATTGTTGGATTTCCATTGATGCCAAGGAGACATGACTCAATTTTTTTAGTAGTCAACACTTTGACGAAGAGTGAAAATTTTATTCATGTGTGTACGACGTATTAGGAACCTGACATAGCAAGATTTTTTATCAGTGATATTGTGAGGCTACATGGCATGCCTAAGAGAATTATATATGATCAAGGATCGATGTTTACAAGATGATTTTGGACTAGTGTCCAAGAGGCATTGGGAACCCAACTTAACTTTAGTACCACGTATCACCAAGAGATAGATGGGTAGACCGAATAAAAAAAAAAAAATCTTGGAGGATATGTTGTGTATGTACATGATGGACCAATAGAAGAGTTGGGAAGAGTTCTTTCCATTGGTAAGATTTGCATATAACAACAGTTATCAAAGAACCATTAAGATGGATCCTTTCAAGTTTCTTTACGGGCGACCATGTCAGATGCCTTTGAGTTGGGATCATCTTGAGAATAGGGTCTTGGTGGGACCCGAAGTGATCCAAGAGATGGAAGACCAAATGAAAACTATAATACAAAGGATAAAGGAAGCGCAAGATCGACAGAAGAGTTATGTCGATGCACATCGTGTCGATCGTAGTTATGAAGTTGGTGATCAAGTCTTCTTGCGAGTGAAACCACATAAGAGTTCAATCAAGTTTGGAAAGGGTGGTAAACTCTCTCCTAGGTTTGTGAGACCCTTCGATATTGTGGAAAAGAAGGGGCCCGTGTCCTATCGACTAGAATTTCCTGATTCTTGGAGGCATATGCACGATGTTTTTCACGTATCTGTTTTGAGACATTATGTTAGTGATCCTACACATGTTATTGACATGAGTTCCTTGCAGGTATCGGACGAGGGTGCACTCACAGTGGAGCCAATACACATCCTGGACCATCACATTCAACATCTGAGACGTTGAACAATAGATCAGGTCAAGGTCTAGTGGGACAACTATAGTCCACACTTGGCAACCTGGGAGGATGCATATGATATGCGCCAACAATTTCCATTTTTGTTTGATAGCTAGACATATGATACTGTGATACACTTTATTTCAACACGTACATACTGTGAAACTTCGGGGTGAAGTTTGAAACAAGAGGGGGTGTATGTAACATCCTGCTCTTGCATGCATTGAGAAGACTTATTCTTTGAGGACACTTGCGTGCAAGTGATCCGGGTCATTATACTATTGGTTGTTTTGATTATGATTATGAGATATTGTGGATTTGATAATAGGTTTTATTGTTGCATTTACATCAAGGGGTGTTATTGATTGGGTTCTCCTGAGTGGGCAGGAATCTGCATGTTAGAGTATGTCGAGGCATCGATGAAACTCCTTGGGCTCCGGATCGGTTCAGAGAGTGGAATGTTAGGGTTTGAATGTTGTTGATGTGACATATGTATATATGATTAGATATTATGATGTTGATTGGTATCGCTAACATGTTTCGTATATGGATGCAGGCTGACGATAGCTTGCCGATCAGACTCACATTTGGAGTAAAGGGGTCATGCACGACAACCAGGGACATTGAGGGAGAGGTGTGGCAACAACCCTACCACATCATACTAGCACTCCCATTGTGGCTCAAACTGTAGGTTGATGATTACCTAGTTCGAGAAGACCCACGATGCCATGAGGGTGGACTGTGACAGTCACTCACAATGATTTTAATGGGAACACAATAAGGTAGGGTCCTTATTTCTTAGAGGCCCTTAGTCTCCCACAAGATCACCTGACAAAGTATTGACTCCAGGGGTTTGACGCCTACCAAATTTAGTCAAGAGGTGAGTGACACCCTTGGAGCACGTAGTGTGCCTTGAAGGGCACAATGCACAAATAAAACATAAAAAGGTGAGTGGCACCCTTGGAGCACGTACTGCATCTTGAAGTGTAAGTCGCGGTTTTAACTCGGGTAAGTTAATAAAACTAGCCCCTAGAAAACTATGCCTCCTTAGGACCTAGTCGGCCTTAAAATGAATGATGTGATGAGTAAATTTCAATAAAAAATTTTCCCTTAACAACTGTCGCCAAGCCTAGTAAATTTAAAACCTAGGTCTAAGTATAACCTCTGAACAAAAAAAAACTAATTGGACATATAATAAGAAGGGGGTAAAGAAAATTCAAGCTTTATTAATTAAAGTAAATTTTTTAATGAAGGTTTAATTATTAAAAGGGGGGTAAATGGTTCTTTGTCTAAACTTGCTAATTCTGAACTTAGTTAAAAACGGGGAAACTTAAAGAAATGGGGAAACTTAAAGAAATGGGGAAACTTAAAGAAAAATGGAAATGTCTAACTTAGTAAGGAATCTAGCCTTTGGAACTTTCTATTTATGAACTCAACTAGGATTTAAGTAAGGTGTAAGTCATTTAAGAATTGTAAGGGAATCATGGGACACCGAGGAGATTTTTTAGGAACGCTTTTAGGTGGGTGAGGGAAATAGACATATTTAATTAATTAATAAATTGATTTTCTGGAGCAACTAGGGGATCGAGCGACATGTGTACGGGGGAGGTTTTTCCTAATTAACTAAATGAAAAAGGAATCTAATGAGGGTTTGGGAAACTAATCACTTGAAAACTCTATAAAAATGATTGCAGAAGAGTATGGATCACGTCTAGTTTGCGTAAGGTTATGCTATCGGGATTTCATCTTGACTGAATTTTCTCTTGTGGGAGTTAGGATACCCATCTTGGGTAATGGGTGGTAGCTCGACCTTGCGAGGCGATCTAGGAGATAACATTCTCTAGTATTGTGTGTGTGGATCCTTTGCAGCTTGGGGGGCTCACGGGGAAGAAGAGTACCCCTAGCGTTGGTTGGGAGGTACCGGTGAGGTCTCAGCAATTGGCAAGCGGGAGCTAGTCGGAGCGCAAGCATGGGACAACGACTCCAGTTTCTCCCTCGTCAGACATGGTATTCTGGGTAAAACTGTTATTTGATTTATGATTAAACTATACTAGCATGGTTGTGGTATTCTGATGATGTATTCTTGTTATTTTTTTCTTGCATATGTATTGTTATGATAATTGCATCAATGGATTCGACGAATCTTGGTATATTGTAATTTGCAATAAAAATAAAACTAGTTGATTGTACTCTAAATGAATGATCTATTGTTAGTAATATGTTAGCTTTCAGTTAGAGTAGTAGGATTTCAGTCTAACTAAACTCTCATGTATGAATGACAACCTTATAGCTGTTCTATGCGCACAACACCCTGATGTTCAGTTGGCTCCTTCGCTTCTCAAGGTTGCGAATCCTATTTTACTCGCCACATCCTTAATTTATTCTTGTTAATGTTGGGAGTCACTGATTACTAAGATAACTGTTCTTTTCACATTTACACCTTAATGAGACTTTGGAGTGTCATGTTTTTATGATTCTATTTTGCATTCATTTAGAAGCTACACCCACCAAATTCTGGAAAACCATTTACTTTGTTTATACCTTTCAACTTTTTTTTTATCTATGTGCAGTGTTGAATGTCATTTCTCCCCAAGATGGATGTGTGCCCAACATCTATGCGCAGCTTGAACCTTCAAGTTAGAATAATTGTTGTGACTATCCTACGTAGCGTTTTCTGTCTTCCCTACCACCAAAATAAAACCTTGGTTGTGTGAATCGCCATGAATTTTATTGCCTAAGAATTTAATCCCACGTTTGTACTGCCTGGACTGTGTAAACAACTTATGTTGTTGCATGTCTGATTGTTGTTGTGAGTCTTCCTTTGATGGATGGAACATTCTTGTCTCCTTAAATTTGCACAAGTGGAACTTGATGGTTCAGTGAAAATGTAATCTTATTTTATCCCAACCCACCGACAAACCACCTCTGCCCTGTCTTTGATTTTTTTTTATCGTTGCCTGATAAAGAGAGAGAAGCCACAAAGTGATGCAGATGTTAATTCAATCATTGTTGAAGAGATTTGTTGGTTGAATTTTGGGGGAAGGCCCTTTTTTTTTGTTTGGTTCTCACTGTTCTGCTTCTGATATCGTCCTTATCTCAATCCCTGGCATACATAAGATAGCCATAGGATTAACCCTTCTTTCTTCATTCCGTTCTTGGCTTTTTTGACCTCAGTTGATGCTCTCTCTCGATCGGTAGTGACCCTTCAGAACAACGCCTTATCCCATTAATTTTTAATTCTTATCTATCATTTTTTTTCACCTTGCGTATCCTACCTTATTATCTATAATATGATGAATGGGGGATATTACCGGCCTGCTTGAGATACAAACTTGACGATTTTCGATTCCCTATGATTTAATCTGATCCATGGGGAATAGAGGTGCACGTGTGTCTGCTGGTGATATGAGTTCCAGATAAGGCATGAGTTCCTTGTGCAGATGATGTTCATTTTGGGTGAGGCTCATTGTAGCTAAGAGAACCTTTCACCCCTCCCTCTGCGCCTGGTCAGTATTCACTCATCGGACTTGGGGATGAGCGAATCTCTGATGCTTCCTCCCTCGTTCTTTATTTTGACTGTGATTACAATATCATACTTAACGATAATGCAGTGTTGATATAGAGAGGGAAGGGAATAAATTAACTAATTTAGTGTACAACTCTCATTTAGTAACTAAACCTTGGTGAATTGTGGAGCGATTTACCGCGGGAGGTATTAAATACATCGAAGGTATTGAGCAATTTAAATAATGTGTATTTAATAGTTTTATAAGTTGCATTGTGTTAACAATTTAATAGTAGCATCATATTAACATCTTGTTAGTTGCATCGTATTTTTCAATTAATAGTTGCATCTTATTAACAGTTTAATAGTTGCTTCTTATTAACAATTTTAATAGTTGCATCGTAGTAACTATTTCTTCAACTTTAATCATTGTTTTGTAATAGGTGATATAATAGTATATAACAATAATATTATGAGGATCAGTTATAATAGTTTAGTAGCCTCAAAATCAACTCCATTGGTTCCATTTTAAATTGTGATTAGATAGTCGTGTAACAGTCTAATGATGTGTAACAGTTTTAATTGTTGAATAGTTTTTCATTCGCCTAATAGTTTCAGTTTCAATGGCGATATAATTGTTTATTGGTGATTTAATTATGAGTAAGGAAATAACCCCTTCGATTATATTAACAATTGTTTTTTCAATTAGATTAATGGTTTAAATATGTTCAATGCATTGATCGCCTATAATAATTTTTGCCTTACATCAATCTTAATTGTTTTAATTATAAGTATTGGGATTATCACCTTATAGTAGTTTTAAATGTTTTCCTAACATGGAACTAAATAAGGACCTATTGAATTATTGATTTGTTATGGAATCCTTGTTGAAAACTTGTATTTAGTAAAGTAATCTTTTCTTTTCTTCCTAGCATTTAGGGGTTGTCCTTAACAAGGGAAGGAAGGGAAGCATGGATTTATTTTTGGAAGGATGTAGGAATTTATTGGTTTTGATTTGTATTATTTGTAACTTCTGTTGCAATGCTATATTTTATGTTGGGGTGAAGGGTTGGGATTATTCTGGTTGCAAATGGATCCCTAGTGCAGTCATCGCACTGTGGCAACATGAATTCTTGAGATTGGATCATTGCATGCGTGGATCAAGAAACACATATGATAACCAGTCCTAGGATCGTGTGCCTACTAATGTGGATGATGACTGTTGTATTTATTGTGGTACTTGTTTTTCTACATTTTTGTGATTGTCTCTTGCTCGTCGGGAAGGTTCTTGTTACTGGTCATCGAAGCTGTTCTATTTGGATTGATTGATGTTGTCTTTACTTTAGTAGGAGTGATATTGTGTGTGTCGGGCGGGATGTAGACACCTCCTTATTCCTTAGAACAGTCTCCAGCCTTGAGACCTTAAATGGTCAAAATCAATGGGAACTTGGGCTTGAGCATTGCTTATGTGTCCTGGAGGTCATAACATTGTAGGGTAGGATGAGCGGGTAGTCATTTTTATTTTTCTTCTGATTGATTGTCATATATTGCTTCCAGTTGTTTGATGTGATTGATTGTCATATATTGTCTATTTGCTAAATTGCGTACACTGTGTTCATCGTCGAGTTGCGTTGATTGACTATTTGTCATTGTTACTTCCTGCATATAAAACGAAAAAAAAATACATATTGCTCTAGTTATGCATCTCATGTTGTCGTAATGACAGCGGTCGTTACATCATGGAAGCTAAGTTTCCACAAAAGAGGGGGTCCAAGGAGGGATTTTTTCATGTCTATTAATCCCAAACTACATTCTAAAAATATGTTTTTGTATCAACCTTCTATTTTTTTTTGAGTGTGTCAAACCCCCAATAATTGAATACATGTAAGAAGTTTGGTTGGAAAAGTCACCTCACATAGTTATTGAGAGCATGGAGATGGGTACAATCAACATTGGGGAATGTGAGAGTCAACATGCATGTGTAAAAGGAAATTCCAATGGGTATTGCAGGTATTTTTTACAAGCATATTTTTGGACAATAAGAGTGTGTTGAGTGTTAGAGCTTGAAGGAAACCATAGTGGGCATGTAAGGTAGCTTGTTGGAGCTATAAATTACATGAAGAAGTAGGATATTAGGCCTATAGAGTGATATTTGTGTGGATACAATTACCCATAGCAAGTGAGTTTGTTGCTATTAGAATTCTTGTTGCAATTGTAAATTCATGGAGTCCCAAATAGAGAGATTTATTTGCCAACCTGTGCTAGATCCCTAGAGGGAAATGGGATAGACTGAGGGACTATGCGATAAAGAAGGGGATCTCATTCTTTAGGTTGTGAAGGTTGAGTGGAAAGAGGGCAGGGGGATTGGAATGGTTGTAGGAATTAGTTTGTTGTTAATGGATAATAGACACCCTTAGGAGACATCCTCTCTTGTGAATTATTAACCTAGCTTAGCGGTGACTTTCTACTGACAACTGGAGAAACAAGTCTATGGTTGGGTGGAACATTCATCTTTTGCAGCTGATTGCACATTGGCTTATATCAATAATTTCCTTATCTTTGTTTACTATTTTTATTTATGGGTTTTAATTTTTACGCATAAACTATGTGCTTTGAGTGCATTGTTGTTATTGTGCATGTTGATTGATTACATTCATGCTTTGAATTTCTTGTTAGAGTGCAAGTGAAATTTTAGCATATGTTGCATGCATTTAATTTAATGGGTATCAATCAATTTTTATGGGTTTACTAGTGGTTGTGCTACATAGTGGCATCATATCCGTAGGTTCCAACACTGAGACGACATGGGTCTACTATAGAATAGATTTTTCATTGTGACAAGTTGTCCAACCCCCTCTCCCCAAAATTGTGATTTTGCATCATAGTTATCTAGTGTGGGAGTCGATTTCATATTTGAGAGGTTGAATTTGGATCAAAAGGTCGACTTGAGTGTTTATGTGACAGTCGTGATTTCATAATTTAAAAAACATTAGGTAAGTGTTGAAAATATAAACATATTTGGTATCAATACAATGTATATCGCTGAAGAAAATTATTTTTTGTGGTCGATACAAGTAGTTTCAGTGAAAAAAAATATTTTTCTCTCGCAATATTTATTAGGTAAGAAAATTATTTGTCATCGGTGATATAGTGAATATTGCCAAGGAAAAATAATGCTTTTGTAACATCCTGCTCTTGCGCACACCTGATTGAACTTATTGTTTGAGGACACTTGTGTGCAAGAGATCCTGTTCATTATATGATTGATTGTTTCAATTATGGATTATGATGATGTTGTGGATCTGATGATATGTTAATTTATTGTATTTATATAGACATGTGTTATTGACTAGTTTTTCCAGAGTGTATAGGACTCTAGACTGATTGAAGATGCCGATGGCATCGATGGACCTCCTTGGACTCTAGATCATGTCAGGGAGTGGACTGTTATGGTTTGAGTGTTTTTGATATTGCATATGTGACATATGACTGGTATATTATGATGTTGATTTTGGATTGTTGACATGTTTCGTTGATGGATGCAGGCTGACTATATCTTTCTAACCATACTCACATTTGGAGTAAAGGGGTCATGCATGACAACCAGAGATATTAAGGGAGAGGTGTGGCAACATCCCTACCACAACCTACTAGCACTCCCGCCGTAGCTCGAACTGTAGGTTAACGATTACCTAGTTCAAGATATCCACGATCTCGTGAGGGCAGACTGTGACAGTCACTCACAATGATTCTAAGGGGCGCGTAATAGGGCATGGTCCTTATTCCTTAGACACCCTTAGTCTCCCACAAGGTCACCTAATGGAGTATCAATTTCAAGGGTTTGACGTCTACCAAAATCAATCAAAAGGAGAGTCGCACCCTTGGAGCACGTAGTGCATCTTGAAGGTCACGTCACATAAATGAAACATGAATCCAGGCAAGTGGCACCCTTGGAGCACGTAGTGCATCTTGAAGGGAACGTCATGCTTTTTAACATTAGTGATTTAATGAACCTAAGTACCTAGAAAACTATGTCTCCTTAGGACTTGGTCATCCTTAAAATGAATGTTGCATCAGTAAAGATTAATAATTATAAAATTTCTCTTAAAAACAATTTTTCATGAGTGTAAAGAATTTAAATTCTAGGTATAAGTAGGTATTGAGAACTAAAATTTAATTAAGCAAGTAATAAAGGGGGGGATGAAGAAAATCAGGGTGAAAATTAAATATTTTTTTATTTTAATGGAGGATTAAAGTATTTAAAAGATTAATTGTTGGCTAAGTACAAAACTTGCTAGTTTAGAACTTAGACCAAAAAGGGGAAACTTAAATACAAAAGAAATGTAAGGGAATCTAGTCTAGAGAAATTTCTAATTTCGAACTCTACTAAGCTTTAACAAAGGCATCGATCATTAAAGGGAATGTAAGGGAATAAAGGGACATTGAGAAGTGTTTTTAGGAACTCTTTTAGGTGGGTAAGGGAAATTGGCATTTTAAATTAATTAATTAAATGTATTTTCTGGTGCAACTGAGGGATCGGATGACAAGTGTACAAGGAGTTATTTTTCCAATAATAAATTAATAAAAAGAATTGAATGTGCGTTTGGCAACAAGTCACGAAGAAAACTATATAAAAGAAATGGCGGAGGAGGGGAATGTATCACGTCTGGTATGCGTAAGGTTATGCTGCCGGATTTTACTCTTGACTAATTTTTCTTGTGGGAGTTGGGATACCCAGCTCAAATAGAGAGTGGTAGGTCGACCTTGTGAGATGAACTGGGAGCTATCCTTCTCTGGTTTGTGTGCATGACCCCTTTGTGGCTTGAGGGGATTAGGGGGAAGAAAAGTACCCTTAGCATTGGCTGGGAGGTACCAGCGAGTTCTCAACGGTTATCAAGCAGGAGTTGGATGGAGCGCAAGTGCGGGACAATGACCTAGGATTCTTTGCCCTTAGTTATGGTATCCAAGTGTGATTTTTCATTGGTAAATTAGCTAAACAATTTATATATATGAATATCGGTATTGATGAATATTGTATTGAAATTTTCGATGAGTAGTTGGTAATTTATAATTCAGTTGAAAATTTATTGCATCTAGTTTCTGTTGCAATATAAATTAAAATTTTAATTTTAGTTGTTATGCACTATATATTTATCGTAAAATATTTTGGGGTAATCCCATGTGTCTCTGCCTGAAAATTAAACCTGCGCCTTCAATCCCCTACTCGATTATTACTCTAGATATTTGTGTTTTGAGGAGATCAGAAGCTCTGCCCCTTTACACCAAAACTCAGCGTATTACCTTTTTTTTCAAAGATTTATGTGATCCTTGCCCAGTGACTTTGTATCCTCACTCAACATTTGGTTGCATTCACTCTGTGCGTTTTGGGTTAGTTGACCTACGTTGTTATGGAGGAACCCACACGAACTGACCATAGACTCTTCATTTTAAGGACTGTGGATTTCTGTTTAATTTTGTTTTTTTTCATGGGCGATTTCCCCGGGATGTGCGTTTAAAAGACTGTGGTTCACTGAAGCTAACATGCCATCAACTGTTTTTGATGTTTTGTTTTACTAGCCACACTTGAGAGGTTTTTTATAATTTCCAGTAGACACACTTGAGATCATATTGAGTGGGCAATGGGAGGAGGAGGTGGTAACACCGCAGTCTGCAAATGTCTCTGCACATAGGGCATGACTGCTTATGGAAAAAATCTCTCCATTTCTGCACACCAACATTAGGGAACCCCCGGGTTACGCCATCCGAAGGATTTACCCCTAGAGTTAGCATTGGGTTTCCCAGGGTAAAAACCATGGTTGCCTGCAATGTTTTTATTATTTATAAAAGCCTATTTTTAAATTCAGCTAAACACCACGTCAAGCAATTATGTAAGTTAATAAAAAAAATTATTAATTCTTTATATGAAAGTCATTAATTAAAATATATTCCATCCTTCTTTTAATGCAGATAAAGTTGTGGCCATTCCTTCCATTTATTTTTAACTAATGTAGATGTCGACGGTTTAGAAATATAAATATCTTTCTGTGACATGGAATGATTCTAGTTTATTAATATTTATTCTTAATGCAACTTCGTATCGTTTATAAATATAAAAATATTTTTATATGAAGGGGATGGTTCTGTTTTTAGTAATGAATGTTGATATTTTTTATAAATTTAAATAATTTTTTCCCAATATAAAACAATTCTTGATCGTAATTTGATTGATTTTCTGTAAACGAGGATTGTTTATTCTAATGCATGTTTGTAATTTCATCGTATGAAATATGGTTAAGTTAAACATTAGGGCGGGCATGTGAATCTCCACAGGTCGAAGCTAGTTGCAGCGAAGGAATCTAAAGAGAAGGGAATTTTTGCTAGTCCAGGCAAATTAAACGGACCTTTTTCAGACACAGCTGATGGAAATTGCGTTGAGAAGAGTGTAGATGTGGTTGTGCCTTTACTTATGGCAGCCTTTGTCCTTGGCGCGCCACCCAACTCCTTCCCACGCCAAACGACTCTCTCCTTTTGTTCCTGACAAAGAGTTGATTATTTCACTTTCTTTTAATTGATTAATCCTTGTTTACCATGTTAACAGAGCCTCAGGCGAGGTTAACTTCTTCCTGTAAAAAATTTGCTTTCCAGATTACTTTTGATCGGTCAAATTTTTACTTTAAAATCGTTGCCTTTCCCTTCCTTGATTCAATCAGTAGTAGTAGGGTTAGTTGAGGGAGGGGATAGCTCGGCCAGTGGCGAGCGCTTTTCTTACTTCGTTGGATTCTCTTGATTGTTGAACTCATTTTTGTTTTGTCCAAAAACGCCCAGCCTCAACAGATTTTCCTGTTGTATTTTGAGTTCCCTGCCCACGCGCAACTTGACTGACATTTGCCTTTCTTGTACTCACCAAATCGGCAGAATCACTTTTATTTATTTTTTAAACCCTGTAGCAGCTAATCCTTTTTAATGCCAACAGTTTCCTTGCTACCACTACTTCAATGATAAACCTCACTATATAGTGTTTGTATTTAATGATGTAAAGTTATAATGATATAAAGTTCATAAAGATTGCAGAAGTTTGTAAGGATGTATAATTTTAAATATTGTAAAGTTTATATTGATGTCAAGCTTATAAATATTGTGAAGATTGTGAAGTTAAAAGGATTTTTTTTCCACGAGAAAAATGCTCTTTTATATTCAAAAGGATATAAAAATTTTACAAAGACCGTTCACATGGTGGACAACTCAACCCAGGCAGAATGCACAAAACTTGGTTCTTTTCGGACTGTCAAGACTTTCAGCTCAAAATTCTCCATGCTGATCCGCTCCCTGTCAAAAATTTTCAGATTCAGACTGAACAAGACTAATCAAAGCTGAATTCTGTTTGTTGGTCCTTTAATGCCATTCTCCCAAATTGTATAGCAGATTTGGCCCGATGGAAGATTCAAAGCAATTTTTGAGAGGGAATCTGCCTCGCTGTTTTCTTCTCGGAAAATGTGTTGGAAAGAGAGTTTTGTAAACAGCAGGGCTGCTTCCTTGGTTCTCTCTTTCCAGCATCCAAGGACTGCTACCTGGAAATCAACAAGGCCATTTAACCAGTCAATAGCAAGTTTTGAGTCTCCAAGCAGTAACAACTCTTCGGTGTATCGTCTTGCCAGGACAAGAGATGCCCAAGCACCTAATAGTTCAGCCTTCGTGTTTGTTCCTTATCCGTAGTTCAAGGTCCATCGAATGCTAGTGTGAGGGTTTAGAACAATTTTCCCCCCAGCTCCACAAAGATCCCCTCCTTGTTGCGAGGCTCCATCGAACCAGGCCATTGTCCTGTCAGTGGGAATAACAAAAGAGTGTCGAATGGAGGGCGGCGCCTTTACAATCAAACTAGTGCTAGAGGCTTCGGCAAGAAAGTGGTTTGATATTCTAATAAAAGACAGAGACCTGTCTTGAAAAATTGCTTCGTTCCTAGCCTTCCAAACCTGCTAGCAGAGGTGGACGGGAAGCAATTTATGTATGCTATTATCCTTAAACCAGATACAAAAACATTCTTGAATGCTGGAACCTATCCAAGGAGAGTTGATCTTCAGTGCAGAAGCTAGGTTTGACCAGATTGCTTGAATGAAGGAACAGTGAAGGAAGACATGGAGCACGGATTCACTGGCAGATTTGCAGAGAATACAACGGTTAGGGCCCTCCCAGCCACGAGCTTGCAGCTTTTCCCACATTAATAATTTGTTTTCGATCAGGAGCCACGCAAAAAGTTTGAGTTTCATAGGGCAGTCGTCCCTCCAAATTCTCTATCTCCATCTGGCTTTTAGTGGTTTCCAGCGAATTGTTGCCAATGCTAGATAGACATTTTTTGCATTGAGCTGGCCCGAGCCATCTCCTCTTGTCCAAATAATGGAATCCGATTTCTCTTGTAGTCTCAGGCCCGATTCTATCATAATCTTGATGTAGTCGTTTCATTCAGAAAAATGCTCAAGATCAAGTAGAAGATCCAATCTAGTGGGCCAAGAGTTACCCAACGATCCCTCTGAGTTCTGATGGCAGAATTGATTCAAGAAAATGAGACCTTTGGCTTGTAAGTGTGCTAGGAGAGAAGGAGAGAGTAGGAATTTTCTCCCCAAGCCCAGGAAGCTCTCTCTGCCCACTTCTATTAAGCAACCATTACCCGGATTCCACGAGATCCACTGTAATAGAATCAGAATGGTTGATAAGAGATTTTTCCAGGTTCGAGAGCCTTTTGAAGGGCTGTCAGAGGTGAATCTGATCCATAGGTGAATTGGGATATGACAGAGATATTTTGCAGTGATAACTCTATTCCATAGGCTCGGTTTCATTAAAATTCTCCACATAGTATTTGCCGTGAGCGCTTTGTAAAAAAGAGGCAGATTTTTGAGGCCCCAACCTCCCATCATCTTGGGTTTTGATAAAACCTCCCATTTGCTGAGATGATAGCCCTTGTTCTTTTTACTGCCTGTCCAAAGGAAGGAGAAGATGAGTTGACGAAGAGAGGTCAAAATAGATGTTGGAAT
>JASDQU010108119.1:0-37823 GCA_032191745.1 Picea mariana
ATGAAGCCCTTGAATCTACTACCCAAGACTCATAAATATTATCTACAGAAAGAATCAAAGCATCTTGTAAAACATCACTTGTTACATTTTCTTCCTGATTTTTTTCCTGTTGTCCATCTCTTTGTTTCTTTGGAGCTTTGTAGTCTTTCTTCCCACAATTCCAGCACTCTATATTTTCAAATTTGGATTTGGATCTGCCCTTCCTAGAATTCCCACGGTTCCCTAATCCCTTTCCTCTATCCTTTCGTCTTCCCCTGTTCTCCATGTTTAACGCATTACTTGATGTCTCACCTGTTCTTTTCCATCACATTTCCTCACTAAGGATAACACCAGCAACATCATTAAATTTTAAAGTTCTTGAACCAGAGACAGAGTTACTTACAACCATGACCAAGCTGTTCCAACTTTCTGGCAATGAGCACAAGATTAGAAGAGCCCTGACCTCATCATCAAAGTGCACTTTTACATAGCTTAGTTGATTAGTAACTGTATTAAATTCATTTGAATGATATGCAATAGAACCACCTTCTTGCATCTTCATATTAAATAATATCTTCATTAGAAATACCTTATTGGACGCCGAGGGTTTTTCATACAGTTTGGCCAATGCGTCCATCAACTCCTTTGTTGTCTTTTCTTTCAAAATATTGAAAGTCACTGAAACTTCCAGGCTCAACCATCTTGTTCCTAGTGCCCTTTTGTCAAGAACCTTCCATTTTTTGTCCTTCATGACCGTCGACTTCTTTGCTATTCCACCCAATGGTAGGAATAGATCCTTTTGATATAAATAATCTTCCATATGCATCTTCCATAACTGGTAGTTTTGGCCATTAAATGTTTCGACCCTAAACTTTCCATCTTCCTCCATTACTCCCACTCGATCCAAGAACCCTCTTTTCCTGCGAGTTACCTTTCACTCTGATACCAATTAATAGAAAAATAGGATCGCAGAGAAATAAATAAAATAAATGCGAAAATAAAACACAGAAGATACACAATACAATAGAGACACAGATATACGTGGTTCACCCAGTGTGGGCTACGTCCACCAGAGAAATTACTAGGTCCTTTCTTTATTATTATCTAGCAAATGAAGGGATACAACCTACAACACACTCGCTATAACTTCCTCTTTTTTCTCTCACAATTTCCTCTCTCAGAATACAATATTCACTATGATACATAGCCACAATACATTTATCTCATAAAAGAGGGTTGCCTTCTAGGGAAAAAAACTGTAACATAACTTCTACCGTCAGATCTGTGGCCTTATAATGAACGACCCAGATTTACTATGAAATTACAATATACATTTACAAGGCAATTCTACCCCCCTCTGCACTCCCCTGTGTGGAGGAGTGTACATTCTTCCGGGGTGTAAAGTCTTCATGGGGTATAAACACGACTAAAAATAAAGACATCTGAATCAGGAAGATAATCAGGCTCCATAATCAACAATTCTTGGTGATAGGTCCTTATCTTGCTTGACAAGTAGGATAGGGTACCCAAGGTGTTGTGCATAAGAGATATTTGTCTTCCTAAAGATTTGATTTCTCTCCTTAGAGATAGGGGAAAGACTACCCTCATCTCTCTTAGCAAGTCAATGGAGACTATTATTTGGAGGCAAGGTTGGATGAGCGTGACATAATTAAGGCTGACTGGTGAACACAAATGACTCTAGGATATGTTTATTAATGAACCCTGTAGAGGTCATATCAGGTTCAGAGAAAGTCTCGATGAATTAATTTGGACTTACAATAAGTCTAGAGGCTCGTATTCTATCAAGTTGGGATATCAAAAACTTATTTCTAGAGGGGAAAGGACTTCCTGGTGGTGGTGGAAGAAACTTTGGGTGGTGAAGGCTCCAACCAAAGCCAAAATCCTCATGTGGCTTGCATTGGCAGACAAGGTATTGACGTGGGAAAAAATACAAAAGAGAGGAAAAGTGGAGCCCAGTTGGTGTTCTTTATGAAAATCATGGGAGGAATCAAACTCTCACCCTTTCCTGAATTATTCATTTTCCACTCAAGTATGGATGGAGATCGAAGAGGCTCTCAATCTGGTTTCATTGTGGGATGGAATGAGTTTGGAGGATTGTTTTCTTAGTTGGTACACCTAAAAAGAATTGGATATTTTTCGTGCTGTGTCATTCCTGGTGTTGTGGAGAATTTGGATCACAATAATGCCACCCTTTTTGAAGATATATCAAATCCAACCTTAAAAATAACAAATCAGTTAATCGGTGTACTCCCATATTTCAAAATGATACCTAAGCAGTCGGTTTCAAGAAGATTAAATGAACTACAAATCAAAACGTCTCTCCCTTGGGGTTTCTTTATTGGCACATGCCAAGGAGATAATAGATATGTTGGAAAATGTTTGTGCCTTCAGCTCTCTGATACTCATTACTTTTATTTCAAATATAATCTGGGAATTGGTTCTAATAACTCGAAGAACTTTTGGATTTATTTTACGTATTAAAATTTGATCTGGATAGAGGTTTGAACACTTTGCAGGTTTTCAACGACTCTTTACTAGTGATTAAATAGATGAAAGAAGAAGCACAGGTTCAAAATATAGAACTCTTACCTATTATTGAAAAAATCAAGGATATTTCCATTCTTTTTCAGCAGATTAGTTTCATGTATACTTTCAGATAACCGAACAAAATTGCTGACAAACTATCTAAGGAAGGTTTGGAATTAATCGAAAAAACAATATATTATTACCAAAGGCTATGAAGGATGCCTTTAAGAAATCAGGAGAGCTACTCTAGAGGACTTCTAAGATTTTTCTTGATGACTTGTAGCTAATGCAGGGAAATATAGGGACTTGTGTGAACAATTGTTTCAATATGTAATTTTTCATGTATGGATTGTATGCACTACAGTGAAAATTTTAAAACTGTCTCTTAGAGGATTCTGGATGTGCCTTAACACCTTATAAGTGTAATATTTATTCTTCTTGAAATATATTTTTTTTCCCTTGCCAAAACAACATTAATTTATATAAAGGAAAATCACAATGGACGCCACCCCCTCGCTGGGATATGATACCACCAGGATGAAGCAAGGATTATTAACTCTGAATTTTAACCAACGTTTTCCTCTGCGAATTTCTTGATGACAGATTAGTCCCATGGAACCTATTGTGACTCCCCCACAAAAAACCATTTAAAATATCTCATTCAAGACATATTTTAAGTGGGTTCCCCATGTTGGTCTGTTTAATTGCCTAATTAAATCATCCAATGCATTCAATTGTCAACTCGAGATAAGTCTTTTATTGAACAATCCTCTTTGTAATTAAACTAAAGACACATTTCTACTGGAATAAAACAAATCCTCTTTTTTAACTAACGGAGAAAGAACAAACCCGTATTGATGAAATCAAATCTTGCTGCAATTAATCAGAAACACACTCATGCGGAATTGGAGTGAAACACTTGCTACAATCAGATGGAAATACACTCTCACTGAATTGAATTTGAGAACACACCATTAATAAATCGAATTGTAATAATTATTCTTAGAAAAATTCAATTACATCAATCATCTGCACCAGAAATTAAACTAAGAAAAAAATAACAACATAATCTGTCTCACACTAATATATTAATGGTACATGAACAACAAACCTGCTAAAGAAGAGGGCCCTTTCTCAGCGGGGGTGAGAAAATTACAGAAACTGCAACTTAATCACTCATAAATTGATACCAAAAACTTGCCAGATATCTATTATTCAAAATCAAAAGGTGCAGATACAATTGTTGTTACTCATTAGTCAACTGATTATTCTTTGTTTCCCCAAAATCAGAGTAACTTGGGAGAAAATATGCTCCACTCTTTTAAACTTTTCTCTTTCTCTAATATTGGAAAAATTGCAATTATGAATAAGCTTTAGAATCTTTTGATTCTCAGGTTGTTATATGTCATATTAATTAGGAAAATACAAGGAGATACAAAATATTTCTTGTAACTAATTACAACTTGCATAATGAATCTTTATGGATATAGCTCGCTGAACTATCCTATTTATTTGGGCTGACGACCCATATTTGTAACATGAAATAATCATGACTTAAGATAAGCCACATCATCAAGGTGAACCGATCCTTGTCACAATGGCCCATGGGTCAATGATCTAGTCCGCATCATGTGGTGATATCCTGGTGGTAACAACATTCTAAAGTAGTGGAACTTATAGCTATGAGAAAGGTGTGAATAAAAAGGGAAAGGTAAGAGATAAATAGAAAAATGATGGCAAAAAGGGGTGTCATTCCCAAGACCTAACACCCCCTATACTAATTTTGTTTATAAGGTATTATATTACTACTTGGAAAGGTATTAGCATAGGGAAATTGTTCCTTTTGTTCATACAGTTTTAAAATCTTCTCCTTTTACTGCCATTTTCATTTTGAAGTGGAGTTATCACTCTCCTTTCTACACTTATCAATCCTTTCTCAACCTTATGATTCTTATTTGGATTAATATCAACGCCCATTCTTACTATTTTCCATTTCATAGTAATATTTCTCATGATCAACTTCCAACTCCGATGAACACAGTCTGACGGCTTAGGTTTACAACTAATCGTGTTCTTAATCAAGATGTCGATCCATCATTGATCAAGAGATAAATATGTGGATGTTGAAACATTATGATTACATGATGACAAAATTATAATTCGTCCAACATCAACTGGTCCACGTTGTGCAAAACAAATCTTCATCCACGCATTTATTTTTCTTTTTCACGAGATCACACTTTTTTGGAGGAAGGGAATATTCTCTGATACCCTTCTCATTGAATCTTTGAAACTTCCCCAATATTTTGAACGCCGATCGATAAGATTTGAATACACGCCCCTAACCTTTTTCAAACTTTGACTTTCATCACCGAAATTGAGGTAAGAACATGAATATTCTTTGATGCTCTCATTTCAGAGTGTGAATAAAAGATGCAATTGTTTCACTCTGACATAACACTCTGAAAGAATTTTCCATAACCATTTATGCTCATGATATTTTGGCAAGGGAATCAATATTGAAGTGGAATATTCTTCAATGCGTTGGCATCAGAGTGTGTGTTGTAACATAAAACTAAATTTTCATAAAATAACATGTTTCTTTAGGACCTAGGATCATGGTTTATTAATATTTTAGTTTGAATAAATTTTGATTTTTAGTTTTATTTTTTTAAGTAATGAAATTTCTTTAGGGAATTTTTAAACTTTATTAGATTAATTTATATTTATTAAATAAATCGAAGGTTTAAACCAAAAACTTTGTAAATTGTTTTAATTTTATTATATAAACTTTTATTTGTATATAATTTTAATAAAATGAGATTCTTTGTTCGTAGATATAATCACGCCTATCCACTTAAATATCGACGACTCACAACAGATTTCGGCCCCACCCCCCGTATGCATGATGTTTAACCAAAGGGGAGGGGAGAAAAATTTACCCGAAGGTTAAGCTTTGCAACATGACATTCATCCATCAATTTTGGCCCCCGAGGTATGTGTTAACTTAACCATGTCCACCCCCCCAAAAATTAACACAAGGTATACACGTGTCCAATCATGATATCAATTGGTGAAAAGGTAAATAATCATTTTATTCATTTTAAAATTAATCTTTCACCAATCAAACAACAACACATATCTCTTTTCAATAAAAAAAGGGGGGCAACGATTAAATTATCATTTCATTTTCAATTTTCAAAGGATTTGAGCATCGGGTTCGCTATTCCTGCAAATATTTCCATCGTCATCCTAGTCTAATACCAGATCCAATCCACGTACTCCACGGGTAAATTTGAGTCCTCTTTATTCTCTAATAATCATTTAAGATGTAGTCTTCTCAAATCTCAAAGACCAGTAAAAATATGAATGTCATAGAAGAAGAACTAGTTGACAAAGATAAAGATATCTTCAACTCTGTCTTGTCTTTCGACTCTGTTGATCCATACCATCAAGTAAAATAAGAATTTTCCAATATGGTTGACCATTACTACGCATGGGGATCTGACCTCACTAAATTTATGATACCCCATGTCTATCAATTCCTAGAATTTGCGATCTGGTGTGATGAAAATTATATTCCCTCAAAACGAACAATAATTTCCACTTCTAGGTTTGTTCTTATCGAGATAAACCCTTAATAAATTTCTGAAATTTTGAGATGGCCATTGAATCTAGAAAACTAAAGATAAATGCATCAGTATGAAGAGGGATGTTGATTTATTCACCAAAAGTTTTGAGAAATTAATAAACATGGGACTACCTTCAGCTTGGACTGACAAAGGGAAATTATTTCCATTTGAAGAATACAAAAAAAAATTGTTCATATCCAGAGAAAATTATTCAAATTTTCAAGGGATGTCTGATAAACTAAGAGGTTGAGTCATTGTAGATTTACTTATGGATGATTTTAATTTACTCTGGTTAATCAAAGAATTGTTTCCAAATCCACCTACATATGAAAAATACATAGATCTTGATATTGCTTACAGACAGATGAAATGTTATGGATATCCTTCAAGTGACACTTGTTTTGATGGGATATTTCCCCCATTACTTTGGGTCAAGTCAAAGCAGATCTAGACCAGATTAAGAAGAGTGAAATATTCCCTCACAATCAAATGTGCAAACTAAAAAATAACTACTTTTCGCTAGGAGAGAATAGGGAAAGAGAGAAGGAGAAAGTGTGCACCTTAAACCGTTCGTCTGATGTCAATCCCTGCTCTTGATTTTTGAAGCAGTCCTGACCTCTGCTGGAACAAGCCTGCAAAAAAAAATCAAGCCAAATTTTGCAACGAGGTAGTTACATAATCAAGTAGCATATATGTCATGTGTTGTATCTAAAGCAAGTATGAAAAATTATAACATACAATATTGCAATGAATTCAAAATTAGAGGGAAAGAGAACTCTTTTATTAACACCATATATCAAAGTTAGCTACAACTTGACTCGCTTGTGGCATTGCTTCAGAGCCAACTGCCCTGGTTCCTCCACAAATCCTTCAATAATCTACTCAGCTACAAAACTCTTCCTTGGATAGCCCAACAAGGATAACTAGACACCTTATGGCTATATAAGAAGGAAGAAACACTGGAAAACGAGTTTCTAGGTTGGGGGATGAGACTCGGAGGATAAAAGGAATATGGAAGCTTGCTAGATTTTAATAACATAAACTTGCACCAAAATACCTTCCTCATTCTAGCCATCAATGGTGATTTTATATCTTCCCCGAGGGGTTAGGGAAGTTGGAATATGTTTTTTACAGGAACGGGGATGTTGGGAAATGAGCCCAACCGAAAAGCCCTTGCGAAAAATCAGAATTATTTTATTTTCCATGATTTTTTAGGGCATCTGCGGGATGCAAGCTTTAAAGGCATGGATGTCCATGTGTTGCATAAGGGAAACCTGCAGATATCAACAAATTTCAAGTTTTTTAGATGACTTGATGAGGAAGGCTTGGTATTTTACTTAGAAAGCTAGGAAAAGGGTAAGGCCAAGTCACAAATGCATAGGTGTGGAAATTTTGCTATAAAAGATGCCCCCTAATGTGTGAGGTCAAAAGGTAAAAATGATGGCCGTAATGCATTATAAACTCTGAGAGGCAAGGATGCATTGAATTAAACCCGTGAAGGTTCTCAAACAAATGATCCAAGAACAACAACCATCAACAGAGATCAAGTAAGAGTGTTCTCTTCCCAAGTCAGGAATACCCATGCTCATGAGTGATATAAGCATGGTTGTCAAATCAAGTACACTGCGGATCCATGGAATATGTGAAATATAGCTATATTCCATGGCCACAAACAATACACATTTGATCCATGTGATATAAATGAAGTAGAAATCATGGACACAACAAATACACAGTGGATCCATGTCAAAGTAGGTCATAGCCACAAATAGACACAAAGTGGAGCTATGTCTCTAGATCAAGATCAAATGATATTTGGAACTAAGGGAAATAACAAGGTGATCCTCTACAAGTACCAATATCTGTGAGGTGGCACCATATGGTTCAGGAAAGAGCCCAAAATATGTGGTGCTCATACTTCACATGATGTCTTCACAACGATTCGTCATGGTACATGTCTACACTATGTGAATAGATGAGTCAAATTCGAACATAATGAGACATCATTTGATTACCGTTCATTGATGTATATTGTTAACAAATGTGATACAACCCACCGATGATGATAATGGACGTTAAGGTACCATGGTACCATCTAACAAGTGTGAATAAATGAGTTAATGTTGAACACCTGGTAGAATCTATCAATCAGGGGGCATTGATGTATTCCCAATGTCAATAGTGAGGGAGCCTTCCATTGATGATTGCAAGCCCCAAGGTACCAAATATGACTCTAGGTCCCTATCCCAAAGAAATATTTGATGTGCTTTGGCAATGGTGGCAATGGAGGAAAAATGCCCGCCAAGGGTATGTGGCTTGGACACAATTTGTTGCAGAGATTTATGAAAACTTTGACATTGACACCCGCCATTTAGTTCGTTTGACAAAGTTGAAATAATTTGCCACAGTGGAAGACTTTATAGCTTCTTTCGACCTATTGGATTTCCGCATAGAGGGAATGTTTGATGCTTTTTTCCAAGAATGATTTTCATGTGGCCTCAAGGATGAGATATGTGCCTATGTCCTCATGGCTTACCCTTAGAGTTGGGTGGAAGATACTAAAAGAGCTAAGGAAGCACAAAAAGTTGTCCCTTCTCAAACCAAAAAACCTTCCTTTATTCCTCGCCCTAAACCAGTCACTCCCACTCCTCCTTCTACTCCATTAAAGATCCAGAAATTGACCTGGGAATAAATGGATGAACGCCAAATCAAGGGACTTTGTTATAATTTTGAAGAAACATATTTTCCTGGGCTCAAGTATAAGGAATTTTTTTTGTTGTTTATGGCCATATCTAAGGATGCTTTTGAAGAAGATGCCGAGGATCCCCCTGTGGCCGAGTCACTTGAACCCACTGACTTGAATCCACCTTCTGACCCTCCAGAAGTTGAGCCAGTCATTTCCCCGAATGTTCTCATCGACTTCTATGCTCCCCAAACCCTCAAGCTAATTGGTTACATTAAGTATCAGAAGGTCATCATCCTCATTGACAGTGGAAGCACCCATAATTTTATTCATCATTGCATTTCCCAAGAAACTAATTGCTATATCTGAGCAGTCAACAACTTTCAAATCATGATTTCCAATGGCGGGTCCATGAAATGTGGGGGGTGTTATGAAAATGTTCATCTCCAAATTGGTTAGTACCACATGAAATCTCATATTTTTTCTATCGACATGGGTGGTTGTGACATTGTGTTGGGTGAAAATGGCTAAGGACTCTTGGCACCATTCTCATGGCTTTTAGGGAATTAACGATGCAATTCAACCAGGAGGGCCAAAAGTATAAGTTCCAAGGCATCACAAATGATTCCCTTGAGATCATCAGTTCCCATCTCATGGAAAATCTCCTCAAAAAAGGTCATTCTAGCATTATTACACAACTCCATTCCATTCATGCCACTAAGAAACCCTATGTGCCTTCTGACCTCCAATCCATCCTCTCCAAACATCAAACTATTTTTCCACTCCCCACAGAATTCCTCCTTCATGTGGTGTTCATGATCATTCCATTACCCTTGTCCCTGACAACCTTCCTCCCAATGTTCGTCCCTATCGCCATCCCGTTGCCCAAAAAAATGAAATTGAGAAAATTGTTCAAGGATTGCTCGCCGCATGCGTTATCCATCCTATTACTAGCCCCTATTCCTCTCCTGTGGTCATGGTACTTAAGAAAGAAGGCTCTTGGTGCATATGTCATGAATTCCATACCCTCAACAAACTCACCATCAAAGACAAATTTCCCATTCCTGTCATTCATGATCTCTTGGATGAATTAAGTTGTGCCATGTTCTTTACTAAAATTGATCTCCGTTCTGGATACCACCAGATACGTATGAAAGAGACGAACATTCCTAAGACTACATTTCGAACTCACGAGGGCCAGTATGAGTTATTGGTCATGCCATTTGGCCTGTGTAATTCTCCCTCCACTTTCCAAAGCCTCATGAATAATGTATTATGTCCTTTTCTCCATCATTTTGTCTTAGTTTTCTTTGATGATATTCTCATCTATAGTAAAACCTAGACAACCTATCTTGCTCATGTGGATCGAGTTCTTCATCTACTCTCTCAGCACCAAATTTTCCTCAAACAATCTAAATGTTCTTTTGGAGCCTCAAAAGTCGAGTACTTGGGTCATATTGTTGGCAAGGCGGGTGTCAGGGTGGATCCTAAGAAGATTGAAGCTACGGATTGACCTTGCTCCAAGACTCTCAAAATCTTGCATGATTTTCTAGGTTTAACAGGATATTATCACAAGCTTGTTAATAATTATGGAAATATTGTGGTGCCCCTCACTCCTCTCCTTAAAAATAATTATTTCGCTTGGACTCCAGTAGCTGATAAGGCCTTTCAAGCCTTGAAGGTGGTTATGTGCATCAATCATGTCCTGGCCCTTCCTGACTTCACAAAGAGCTTTGTCCTGGAATGTGATGCTTCTGGGAGAGGAATTGGAGCAGTCCTTATGTAAGATGGCCATCCTTTTTCCTTTACCAACAAACAACAGTTAGAGCGACGTTTGGGCCAATCAATCTATGAAAATGAAATTTTGGGTATTCTACATGTAGTGGATCTCTAGTGCCCTTATCTATTGGGGAAACACTTCCAAATTAAGACATATCATCAGAGCCTCAAGTATTTTATGGAGCAATGTCATTCATCCTTGGAGCAACAAAAATGGGTGACTAAGCTATTTGGATATGATTATGAGATCATTTACAAGAAAGGCAAAGACAATGTGGTTGTTGACACTCTTTCAAGAAAATATGAAGATGAAGGGTCCCTTTTTTCCCTCTCCTTCATTGTACCAGATTGTCTCCAAGTCGTTTCCAGAAATGGCTACAAGATCCCAAAATTCCACATCTGATCCAACAATTGCAAGCCAATTCTCCAGTTTCCCTAGGGTACTCTTGGCACAAGGATGATATTTTCTACAAATTTTGTCTATATTTAATTAAACAATCACAACTTAAATCCACAGTTCTTTTTGATCTTCATGCTACACCCACAACTGGGCATTCAGGGTTTACCAAAAATTGTGATCGGGTCAAACGTTCTTTTTTCTGGGATGGTATGAAACAATTTATGTCACAAAGACATAAATTGCAAGGCTAGCAACTGGTAGGAATGGATAAGCAAGTGGTTCACCAATGGCTTGTTGAATTCGACATTAGGCCTAAAATCTCGAGAGGTCAATATGAAATGCAGTTAGAACTCAAATTTAGGAAGTAAACCTCCCATGGTGGTATATTTCGTAAGTTTAGTCTCCAAGGCCCGAAAAAGAGTAAAATAATACCAAGGAGAACTCTTCTAGTAAAATTTTGACTAGAGTATTCATTTTTCGTAAATAGTCCGTTTTATCCGGAAAAGGGTTAAACTTATACTAAAAAGATGTCCTTTCAATTTTTTTTACCGAGTGTGAAAGAAACAAGGTCACTCGACCATCTTTTCATGTTTAAGGAGTCTAAAAAGAGCTTAACTGAAACTCCAGTGTCCTTTTTTGTAAATTTTGTCTCCTGAGCCCAAAAAGTGTAAAAAAAAACAAGGAGAACTCTTCTAATCAGTAGACTAGAGTATACATATTTCATAATTACTCTATTTGGTTTAAAAAATGGGTAAACTTGTTCCGATCAAATGTTCTTTCAGATCCATTTAACGAGTGTGAAAGAAACAAAGTCACTCGACAATCTTTTAAATTTTAAGGAGTCTGAAAAGAGCTTAACTGAGACTCCATAATGAGGGGAGTCTTGTAGGTAATAGCCAGAAGAAGATTGAGTAAGAAGAATAAATTTCATATGCAATGTCATGGCGGGACTAAATGGGACTCCCAATCCTAACGAAAAACTTGCAGAATGAGTGCCAAAACACAAAGGGATTCTAAGCTAGGACTCCACGTGAATCACAACACTTCTAAACAACATAGAAGGTTTTGTGTCACAAATTAGTGGAGTCGATCCCAAGGAGAAATGAAACAGGAAACAGATAATGAAAAAATGCACGGAGGGGAAAATATAACCTATATACCAGTTTCGATATCATTACCTATCAGAACCGATCATCATGGAAGAAAAGGTACCAAAGAAAATGTCTCCAAAGTCCTGTATATAATATCAAAAAAATTTACCCAAAAGTTAATAAGTCCAATATAGAAACCTCTGATAAAGACAAGTATTAAGGGATACAAAACTTGAAAACAAGAAACCCTAAAAATACAATATGTACAGAGGACCACACAATCTTGTGACTTATGCATAGTAGTGCTCCAGGTAGAGCCCATTTCTAGGCTCACGCCAAGAGTTTCATTGGTAACCAACTAATAAAGCTCCTAGTTTAGGAGGAGGTTGAAGATCCATAATCATAGCTTCAATGATGGCCTGATCTGAAGGCAACACATAATCCATGAAACTGGGGCCCGACAACTCACAAATACTAGGGCTCAAGGTCTTACAAACAACAAGATCAAACTAAAGAGGAAACATGAGATTACTTGGGCCAATAGGGGTAAGCAAGGGCTCCCATGTCCCCATCGAATAAAACACCTGATCAATTGCCGAGACTTTGTATCGAGAAGGAGAACATGATTGTAAAGGATCCTTCTCAGGAGTAATTGAACACTGAGGATAGGACATCATATAATTCACTTGTGGTGGGGAAGAGTCTACCCGAAAAATAGGAACACACAAACTGGAAACTTGAGGTAAAGCTGAAACATGATGGTGATTATCAAATGAAAGTTGATCAATAGTGAAAATGCTTCCGTTGTGAGGGAAATGCATCACACGAAAGAGCGTAGACACCACAACATTCATTGCATACACATAATCACGCCCAAGAATAAAATTAAAGTCTAAAGGGCCTGACACCACTAACAAATTGATTAGGACAATCTTCCCACCTAACATGATAGGAAATTGAGGAAGAATCCCCAGACATTCGCTAGGTCTTCTGTCGAAATCCAGAAGCTCACTAGTAGCTGACATAATCTTAGGAGAACCCAAAGCTTGCCAAGTCGAGGATGATAAAAGACTTACAAAGGATCCTTCATCTACAATAGTTCAACAAATTCCTAATTTATCAACTCCAACCATTATCTAGAAGGGTGCAAAAGAAGGAAGGAGAGGCTCTACAAGATCATTCCAATCAAACTAAACCATCTTTGGACTTGGAGGGAGCATACTCGAAGAGAGTAAAATCCCCCCTTTCTTAGAAGGTACTGAGCTAGAAATGATAAGGACATGGTCAGAAGACACATCAATCCCCAAGAGAAGAGTGAGATCAGTCGAATGTTGCATCGACAATGTCACTTCCTTAGACTTGTCACTCTCTAAGAGAAGAGTGGGATCGACCAAAGTTTTCATCGATGCGACCACTTTCTCAACCACTGGTTGAATAGGATGCGAGACAACAAGGTCAAGAGATTCATCACCCCCCAAAACTGTTAGGGACCTAACCTCTCTATCCCCTCACGTAGGTAGAATAATATATTTTCCATGTAATAAAGGCCAATATTAATAAGGCCTAGTAATAAGGAAGAATAAGTCAAATGTAAGAAGACATAATAGAAGCTTCTGCTTCTAGAAGATCTTCCTCTAGATTGTTCTTTTGGTAGATAGATTTAGTATAAATAGGAGCAAGGGCATGGTATGTTTTTGTCTTGAGAATATTGTAATAGAGCACTACTCTACTGGAGGTTTCCCCCTCAAAGAGGCAAGTGAACATTGTTTGTTATTAATAAAGGTATTATTATGGTGTTGTGGTTTCATATATTGTGTTGTTTCGATGTTATTCTCTGCAATATTTTTTTTCCGGATATTATAATAGATATGGTACCTTACAAGTGGTATCAGAGCACTTTCTTTGGCATAAAATTGTGGGTTATTTTTTTCTGGGTAGAGACGTATTCTGACGTCTTAAGGCTACAAAGATCTATTGCTCAGATCATAAATCCTCAATCAGGGAAGCATACACACATGAAATATAAGTGGTACTTAAGTGCACATTGTTGGCCACCCTTGTAACCCTTGTTGGTACCCCTTCTAGTGGTAGCGCATCAGACAACACCTATATAAAGATAGACCTAGATATCATAAAGTCCTCTGTAGATAAACCAATCGACCACCTGGCAACTATAGTTCCATCGAGAACAACACTTGGGAAGATATTGTCTAGTACCTGAGTAATCGGGTAGTATGGCTAAGGGCATGGTCTAGACTCCTTAGTTGGTGCCCTTAGATATTGGGTCGAGTACTACTGTTGAACCTCACACGTATATCAAAGAGCTATAGCACAGGGTAAACCCTTGTGTGTAGAAACCATGAATACCCTAACCCTTGAGAAGGAAAAAGAAATAGAACATACAATTGGGATGGAGACCTCCCTGTGAGGCTCCAAGAACCTAGCAGTTCTAGTGGCCTTTTCCGTTGGGCTATTTCCACAAAATATGTATGCCTGAAAGCATCTCCTCTTCTTATTGAAAAACCGAGAATATTCACAAACTGAAAACCAAATCATTGCAAAACAAAATGCTCGAAAACTGATTTTTATACACTCTACTCCTACTCTAATCAAGTATGCTTGTTCTTGATCAAGTAAGATCATGCTTCCAATGAAGCCATGCAAGTATCTGACTAACAAATTGAACTTTCCTTCCAACTTTATGCAAAGTCATAAACACATAGACTACAACATGTAAATCATAAACTTGGAAACCATACTTACAATCCAAAAAAATGGCCTTAAAGATGGCAACAACTGAAACTTCATCACTGCAAAACATATCCATATAAGTGGCAACTGGATATTGAAATTTGTACAAAACTTGTTGCTGCTCAACAACTAACAAAGAAACATGCATCATCAATTTCTCATCTAATCCTTTCTGTTCTCCTTTACCATATGTCTGTAACTCAGATCCATAACCTTCTTTTGTTGATGTATACACTTGCTCTTTGACATTAGAATATTCAAAAGAGACATGTTGATCTTCATAAACATTTAAAAAAACATATACATTTGATATGATGCAGATGTTTCTATGTTATTGCTATCATAATGAATATCATTCAACACCTCTTGATCTTCATGGTAAATGCTTTCTTCTACAATAAAGGCTTCATCACAAATATGGTTTTCGTGACTAGAAGAATCTTTATGAAGAAAAGAAAACTCATCACAACATTATTCAAGAAGATGTTCAGCTGAAAAATACTCTTTACAAAATGAATTGAAAGTTGCATGGAAACCTGTCAAAAAGATGATACTTGCAATTGGAAGAGATCGATACCAATCATGAGAAATCCCCTCTAATGAATACCTGAAAAGCTTAATCTGAACATATTCATGCACGATCTGAAGTCGCTGAATAAAATCATGAAAATCCAGCAAATGTTCAGCTGGTACCTCCCACTCTTCTCCTCGAAATTTAGGAAGGATACTTTCCCATTCATCTCTACTAGGCACTGGATTAGGGAAACCGACTATCTTTGAAAAGTCACATAAAGCATACCTCTAAGCTAAAATCTTGTCCATTTCAAACTAGTAGAGTCATCAATAGATTTCCGAACAATGGATTCACCATGGTGAAAGACGAGAAGTCAGAACAATGTGTCCAGCTTCAATTCACCATCTAAAAATGGATCCCTTCATTTTTGTTCTCCCATGGAAAATATCTTCACTTCCTTCCTCGACAACGACACCATTTATGTTAACACTCCAAGAGTCACTCCTAGATTGCAAATGGGAGTAAGATTGGTAACATAGAAGTTTTTGAATAGGTTTGAAATCAGGGATCAAAAAGCCTTTAAAGAAAGGAAAATAAAATAGATATCACTGCAGATCAGTGATGGATTGTTGGGTAATGGAGTCATAAACATTCTGCTCATTGAAATCATTTAAGCTACCTATCAGAAAAAATATTTGTGTAATGATGAAGATAAGAATAAGAGAATTAACATAAAGATGAACATTCTTTAAGGAAAGATCCTCTCTGTAAAGAGAATTTAGATGTGTTTGAACAATAAACAATGATAAATAGACAAGTTTACAACATATCTTCTACTGCATCAAGAATCAATCAATCAAAGCCAAATTTTAATCCTTAAAATCAACAATACATTCAAACAAGATGAAGAATAGAATAGAGAACATAGAAGAAAAATCTGATGAAACAACTCATATGAATCTTCAATAACATACAATTTACAGCCACATGCCCCTTTGGCTCACAAACTAAAATATACAATCATTCCATTTATCGAACCCCCTCGGGTCATGGGCCGAACTGAACCCCTTTCTATTGCAAATGACATAATTTATATGGAATTACATCAACAAAAAATGTTTCTAATTTTTAGAAACATAAATTATCTATAAACTAAAAATAGAAACCATCTCGAACCGATTGCCAGAAAGTTGCTTTTGTCAATAATCCTCAAATCTACATGCATCTTCGACTGCCATTCAGTCCTGCCAGGTGTTTTGTCCTCCAACTGACTTTGTGTGCTGAAAATTAAGGCTCGATTAGATGTTAATTCAATGCCTAGAAATTTGCAATCTGGAGTCATCTTATCAATTATTCTTCCACCCGTACCTTTAGATGCCTTCGATTGCTACTTTATCTCATTGAATATGGGTTCGCTTGGCGAATCTTGTTTGTCATCTTCAAACTATTTTTTGATGCGCATCAAATGCTGTAATCATGCCTAAAATTGTGTAACTATTTCTAAATATATCATGAGGATAAGACTTTGAAAATCTCGAAGGCTTGAGGATAAGGTTCTAGGTGTCTTATTTATAGATATCTGTTTCCACGCGCTGCTCTCGGATTGGACCCTAGTTGTGATATAAGCAAGTGATTGTGGAAGTTGTCAAGGGTGGTTTGGATCCACACCGCTTCGACTCCCGCAATCCACCACCAACTGCCATGTACCTCTCTAGTTATACCATGGTTTCGATTGTGGGACCGCTCTAGGATGTTAACGTTCGAGCATGTTCTGTATCAACAATGAAGTGTGGTCGTCGATCTTGTTGCAATCTATGACCTGGGAATGCCCGGTTTTGTTGCCACGCGCTGCTCTCAGATTGGACCCTAGACGTGATATAAGCACATGATTGTGGAAGTTGTCAAGGGCGGTTTGGATCCACACTGCTCTGACTCCCACAATCCAACACCCACTGCCACGTACCTCTCAAGCTATACCATGGTTTTAATTGTGTGACCGCTCTGGGATGTTAACGTTTGAGCATTTTTCGTCTCCACAATGAAGTGTGTTCATCTATCGTGTTGCAATCTGTGATCTGGGTAACCCTACTAAATTATCCATCTGTCAACTCTAGAATGCTTTTAACCATGTTTAGAGATGGCGCCAATTTTGGCATTCGAGATATTTGAATGCTAAGTAGGAATACCTTCCAGAGGACGATCTCTCGAATCCTATGTGGTGGCCTGACGTCATTGTGTTGGCGTGCCATGGAAAGAAGGGTGACACGTGTCACGTGGAAATGGGCGAATGACGCAACCAAATGACCTTGAATGAGTGCCACATGTCAGGGCCATATGGAATCCACTTGTCTCCACAGATGAGCGCCACAAGTTCTGACGGATGAGTGTCACATGCTTCGACACTTCAACACCTCGACGTTCGAGAGTTTTGGACTGTGAAGCATGAAAATATTTTGAAACAGTACAGACTCATAGTGACGTGTCTCAGAAGGATAATGACACCTGTCAGATGAAATTGAGAAGATGACATGCCCTAAGGTGCTTGAAAAGAATTCCACGTGTCACAATAGATGAATGCCACCTATTAGTGCCATATGGATGCTACGTGTCTCTGATGGATGAGCGCCATGCGTTTGAAATAATGAGTTCCAAGTATCTTCGACACTCCGAGGTTCAGGAGTTTCTATATGTAGAGTTTGTATAACTCCTGGAGTAGTATGGGCCTAGAGTGATGTGGTGCTCTGAAATGAAAGCCACGTGTCCTCGATAGATAAGTTCCAAGTGTCCTTGATAGATGAATGCCACGTGCCTCTGACACTTTGGAGTTCAGGACTTCGACACTTCGACAATTCGGGGCTTCTGTCAAGTCATTAAGCCTTGCATGACTTTGAAACTCCGAATGCACGAGAGCCATTAATTTGAATTGTACATTGGATCTCCGGGATATGAGGAATATGAAAAATAAGAAATTTTAATAATAGATTTGTCACTTTGAATGCAGATCATAGGCCATGGATTACTGGATTTTGGGCAGAAGCGATGAATGGAAACTCTTCAAGACTCAATGGGGACTTTGGAGACTAAGACAACAGGAAAAAGACGATGGAATTTTGGCGAATCTAGCACGAATTTGATGAAGGCGCTAAAATTTTAGTGGTACATTTTGAGCGCTAACATCTGAATCCTATTGGGATGGAGACCTCCCTATGAGGCTCCAAGAACCTAGCAGTTCCAGTGGCCTTTTCCCTTGGGCTATTTGCACAAAATCTGTATTCCTAAAAGCATCTCCGCTTCTTATTGAAAAACCGAGAATATTCACGAACTGAAAACCAAATCACTGCAAACCAATATGCTCGAAAAATGAGATTTATTCAGCCTACTCCTACTCTAATCAAGTATGTTGCTTCTTGATTAAGTAATATCATGCTTCTAATGAAGCCATGCAAGTATCTGAATAAAATCTTGAACTTTCCTTCCAACTTTATGCAAAGTCATAAACACACAGACTGCAACATGTAAATCATAAACTTGGAAATCATACTTACAATCCAAAAATCTGGCCTTAAAGATGGAAACAGCTGAAACTTCATCACTACAAAACATCTTCATATAAGTGGCAACTAGATCTTGAAATTTGTACAAAACTTGTTGTTGCAAAACAACTGCAAGATAAACATGCATCATCAATTTCTCATCTAATCCTTTCTGTTCTCCTTTACCATATGCCTGTAACTCAGATCCATAACTTTCTTTTGCTGATGTATACACTTTCTCTTTGACATTAGAATATTCAAAAGAGACATGTTGATCTTCATAAACATTTAAAACAATAGATACATCTGATATGATGCTAGATGTTTCTATGTTATTGCTATCATAATGAATATCATTCAACACCTCTTGATCTTCATGGTAAATGCTTTCTTCTACAATAAGTTCTTCATCATCTGGTTTTCGTGACTAGAAGAATCTTTATGAAGCAAAGAAAAATCATCACAACATTCTTCAAGAAGATGTTCAGCTGAAAAATACTCTTTACAAAATGAATTGAAAGTTGCATGGAAAACTATCAAAGAGCCGATACTTGCTATTGGAAGAGATCGACACTAATCACGAGAAAATACCCTCTAATGAATACCTGAAAAGATTAATTTGAACAAATTCATGCACGATATGAAGTCGATGAATAAAATCATGAAAATCCAACAAATGTTTAGCTGGTACCTCCCACTCTTCTCCTCAAAATTTAGGAAGGCTACTTTCCCATTCATCTCTACTAGGCATTGGATTAGGGAAACCATCTTTGAAAAATCACAGAAAGCATACCTCTAAGCTAAAATCTTGTCCATTTAAAACTAGTAGATTCGTCAATAGATTTCCGAACAATGGAGTTCCATGGTGAAAGACGAGCAGTTAGAACAATGTGTCCAGCTTCAGTTCACCATCTAAAACTAGATCCCTTCGTTGTCATTCTCCCAGGGAAGATATCTTCACTTCTGTCCCCAACAACGATGCCATTTATGTTAAAACTCCAAGAGTCACTCCCAGATTGCAAATGGGAGTAAGTTTGGTAACATAGAAGTTGTTTTGAATAGGTTTGAAATCAGGGATCAACAAGAATTTGAAGAAAGGAAAAG
Source organism: Picea mariana (assembly GCA_032191745.1). NCBI lineage: Eukaryota > Viridiplantae > Streptophyta > Pinopsida > Pinales > Pinaceae > Picea > Picea mariana. The sequence continues at coordinate 20,014 of JASDQU010108119.1, forward strand.
ACAATAGATATCAATGCAGATCAGTGATGGACCATTGGGTAATGGAGTCATAAACATTCTTCTCATTGAAGGAATTTAAGCTTCCTACTAGACAAAAGATTTGTGTAATGATGAAGAGAAGAATAAGAGAATTAAGATAAAGACAAACTTTCTTTAAGAAAAGATACTCTCTGCAAATATAATTTAGATGTGTCTGAACAGTAAACAATGATAAATAGGCAAGTTTACAACAGATATTCTACTGCATCAAGAATATATCAATCAAAGGAAAATTTTAATCCTTAAAATCAACAATACATTCAAACAAGATGAAGAATAGAACAAAGAACATAGAAGACAAATTTGATGAAACAACTCATATGAATCTTCAATAACATACAATTTACAGCCACATGCCCCTCCGGCTCACAAATTGAAATATACAGTCATTCCATTTCTCGAACCCCCTCAAGTCTTGGGCTGAATTGAACCCCTTTCTATTACAAATGATAGAATTTATATGGAATTACATTAACAAAAATTGTTGCTAATTTTTAGAAAAAGAAATTATCTATAAACTAAAAATAGAAACCATCTCGAATTGATTGCTAGAAAGTTGCTTTTGTCAATAATCCTCAAATGTACATGCATCTTCGACTGTCATTCACTCCTGCTAGGTGTTTTGTCCTCCAATTGACTTTGTGTGCTAGAAATTAAGGCTCGATTAGCTGCTAATGCCTGGAAATTTACAATCTAGAGTCATCTTATTAGTTATTCTGCCACCTGTGCCTTTGGATGCCTTCGACTGCTACCTTATCTCCTTGAATATGGGTTCGCTTGGTGAATTTTGTTTGTCATCTTCAAACTATTTTTTGATGCGCATCAAATGCTGGAATCATGCCTTCAATTGTGGACTTGTTTCTAAATATATCACGAGGATAAGAATTTGAAAAAATCGAAGGCTTGAGGATAAGGTTCCAGGTGTCTTATTTATAGAGATTTGTTGCCATGCGCTGCTCTCGGATTGGACCCTAGCCGTGATATAAGCACATGATTGCGGAAGTTGTCAAGGGAGGTTTGGATCCACACCACTTTGACTCCTGCAATCCACCACCAACTGCCACGTACCTCTCTATCTATACCATGGTTTCGATTGCGGGACCACTCTAGGATGTTAACGTTTGAGCATGTTCTGTATCCACAATGAAGTGTGGCCATCAATCTTGTTGCAATCTATGATATGGGAATGCCCAGTTGTTTTTTGTACGCGCTGCTCTCGGATTGGACCCTAAACGTGATATAAGCACGTTATTGTGGAAGTTGTCAAGGGCAGTTTGGATCCACACCGCTCCAACTCCCGCAATCCACCACCAACTGCCACATACCTCTCAAGCTATACCGTGGTTTCAATTGTGGGACTGCTCTGGGATGTTAATGCTCGAGCATTTTCCATCTTTGCAATGAATTGGGGTCGTCGATTGTGTTGCAATCTGTGATCTGGGTAACCTTGCTATTTTAGCGCCCCTGCTAAAGTTTATCCATCCGCCAACTCTAGAATCCTTTTAACCATGTTTATAGATGACGCCAATTTTTGCGTTCGGGAGCTTTGAATGCTGAGCAGGAATACCTCCCGGAGGACGATCTCCCGAATCCGACGTGGTGGCTAACGCTATTGTGATGATGTGTCATGGAAAGAAGGGTGAAACATGTCATGTGGAAATGGGCGAATGGCGCAACCAAATGACCTGGAATGAGTGCCACATGTCAGGGCCAGATGGAAGCGACTTGTCTCCACGGATGAGTGCCACAAGTTCCAATGGATGAGTGCTGCGTTCTTCGACACCTCGACCTTCGGGAGTTTTGGACTGTGAAGCATGAAAATATTCTGAAACAGTATGGACCCGAAGTGACGTGTCTCAAAAGGATAGTGACATGTGTCAGATGAAATCAAGAAGATGACATGCCCCAAGGTGCTTAAAAAGAATGCCACGTGTCACAACAAATGAATGCCATGTGTCAGTGCCAGATGGATTCTACGTATCTCTGATAGATGAGTGCCACGTGTTTGAACTGATGAGTGCCAAGTGTCTTCGACACTTCGGGGTTCAGGGGTTTCTACATGCAGAGTTTGTATAACTCCCAGAGTAGTACGGGCCCGGAGTGAAGTGGTGGCCTGAAATGAATGCCATGTGTCCTTGATGAATAAGTGCCAAGTGTCCTCGACAGATGAATGCCACCTGCCTCCGACACTTTGACGCTTCGACACTTCGGGGTTTCTGTCAAGTCGTTAAGCCTTGCGCGACTTTGAAACTCTGAATGCATGAGAGTCGTTAATATCAACTGTACATTGGATCTCTGGGATCTGAGGAATATGACAAATAAGAAATTTTAATAATATCTTTGTCAGTTTGAATCCAGATCATAGGCCAGTGATTACTGGATTTTGGGTAGAAGCAATGAATGGAAACTTGTCAAGACTCAATGGAGACTTTGGAGACTAAGACAACAGGCAAAAGACCATGGAATTTTGGCGAATCTAGCACAAATTTGATGAAGGCGCTAAAATTTTAGTGGCACATTTTGAGCACTAACAATACCAAAAAAACTTACCCAGAAGTTAATAAGTCCAATATAGAAACCTATGATAAATACAAGTATTAAGGGATATAGAACTTGAAAACAAGAAACCTTAAAAATACAATATGTACAGAGGACCGCACAACCTTGCGACTTATGCATAGTAGTTCTCCAAGTAGAGCCCATTGTTAGGCTCATGCCAAGGGTTTCGTTGGTAACCAACTAGTAAAGCTTCTGGTTTAGGAGGAGGTTGAATATCCATAATCATAGCTTCAAGGATGGCCTCATCTGAAGGCAACACATAATCCATGAAACTGGGGCCCAACAACTCACAAATACCAGGGCTCGAGGTCTTACAAACAACAATATCAGACTCAAGAGGAAACATGAGATTACTCGGGCCAATAGGGGGAAGCAAGGGTTCCCTTACCCTCATAAGATAAAACACTTGATCAATTGCCGAGACCTTGTCTCGAGAAGGAGAACATGACTATAAAGGATCCTTCTAATTAGTAATTGAACACCGAGGATAGGACGCCACATAATTCACCCGTGGCGGGGAAGAGTCTACTCGGAAACTAGGAACACACAAAAGGGAAACCTGAGGTAAAGCTGAAACATGATGGTGATTATCAAATGAAAGTTGATCAATAGTGACAATGCTTATGTTGTGAGGGAAATGCATCACATGAAAGAGCATAGACACCACAACATTCATTTCATACACATAATCACGCCCAAGAAGAAAATTAAATTCTAAAGGGCCTGGCACCACTAACAAATCGACTAGGACAATCTTCCCACCTAACGTGATAGAAAATTGAGGAAGAATCCCCAGACATTCGCTAGGTCTTCTGTCGAAATCGAACAACTCACTAGTAGCTAACACAAGCTTGGGAGAACCCAAATCTTGCCAAGACGAGGATGATAAAATACTTACAGAGGATCATTCATCTACAATAGTTCAAAAATTTCATAATTTATCAACTCCAACCATTATCTAGAAGGGTGCAGAAGAAGGAAGGAGAGGCTCTACAAGATCAGTCCAATCAAAGGAAACCATCCTGGGACTTGGAGGGAGCATACTCGAAGAGAGTAGAATTCCCCCTAGCTCAAAAGGTAATGAACTAGAAATGCTAAGGACATGGTCATAAGACACATCACTCCCCAAGAGAAGAGTGTGATCGGTCGAATATTGCATCGACGATGTCACTTCCTTAGACTTGTCACTCTCTAAGAGAAGAGTGGGATCAACCAAAGATTGCATCGATGCGACCACTTGCTCAACCATTGGTTGAATAAGATGTGAGATAACATGGTCAAGAGACGCATCACCCCCCAAAACTGTTAGGGACCTAACCTCTGTAACCCCTCACGTAGGTAGAATAATATATTTTCCATGTAATAAAGGCCAATATTAATGAGGCCTAGTAATAAGGAATAATAAGTCAAATGTAAGAAGACATAATAGAATCTTCTGCTTCCAGAAGATCTTTGTCTAGATTGTTCTTTTGGTAGATAGATTTAGTATAAATAGGAGTCGAGGGCATGATAAGTTTTTGTCTTGAGAATTATTGTAATAGAGCACTGCTCTGTTGGAGGTTTCCCCCTCAAAGAGGCAAGTGAACATTGTTTGCTATCAATAAAGGTATTATTATGGTGTTGTGGTTTCATCAATAGTGTTGTTTCGATGTTATTCTCTGCAATATTTCTATTTTCGGCTATTATAATAGATATGGTACCTTACAAGTGGCATAAGAGCACTTTATTTGGCATAAATTTGTTTCCAGGTAGAGACGTACTCTGACGTCTTAAGGCTACAAATATCTATCGTTCAACATATAAATCCTCGGTCGAGGAAACATACATGTAGGAACTACAAGTGGTACTTAAGTGCACATTGTTGCCCACCCTTGTAACCCCTGTTGGTACCCCTTCTAGTGGTAACGCATTAGACAACACCTGTATACAGATTGACCTAGATATCCTGAAGCCCTCCATAGATAAACCAATTGGCCCTCTGACTGTTATAGTGTCACTAAGAACAACACTTGGGAAGATACTCTCTAGTACCTGGGTAGTCAGGTAGTATGGCTAAGGGCATGGTCTAGCCTCCTAGTTGGTGTCCTAATATATTGGGTCGGGTACCACTGTTGGGCCTCGCACGTATATCAAAGAGCTATAGCACATGGTAAACCCTTGTGTGTAGAAACCATGAATATCCTACCCCTTGGGATGGAAAAAGAAACATAACAGACAATATCTATTGCCATGCAATTGTACCTCCATTCTGGTTGCGAAATTCTTACACATTTCTTTATATTAAGGATTTGGCCATTCCATCACTGCAGTATTATTTAGATCGGAGTATAACTCCGCAAGACTTAAAAAAAAAAAACCAAATCTGGATCCCGCTTGCACCATTATTCGAGACCTATTCCATTGGATTCATCTCTTCTCCCTGATCGTAGTCATACCTATCATTTTTCAACAATTTGTTTTTTCCCGTAGACCCGACCCCTTCCCAACACTCCTATTGGGCATCTATCCCATTGACTTCCCCTATTTACACTGATCATAGTGATACCATTCACTACTGACCCTTTTCTATGCAGTCCCACTTTCCCTCTTTTCCCATCCCCATGGCCCACACTCACAACCAAGATTGGGAACAACTCCTTGGACAAAGCTCATGACAAAAGCCAGATCGATATTTCTTCCATTACTTCCAGTGTTATAATAGAAAATTTTAAGAAACTTTTCTTGGTCAAATCAAAATTATTTTTGGATTTAGTTTAAACTTTATTTTTTTGTGCAGGTAACACATATCCATAAAGGTATCGAAACGATCATGCAACATGGAATCTTGCAAGAACGTATGGATGGTTGTGCCATGTTATCCTTATGAATTGTGACAGATCTTACGGAAGAAAGATATCACCAAATCACAGAATTCAAAGATCGTTACATCAAGTTGCCACGAATTTTTAGATCCCAATGAGATTGATCAAAAAAGCAAATCGTGCAAAAAGATTAGATCCCTTGGCTCAGTCGAAGTAAAATCTCTATTTGCGGGGATAGTATTAGTTCACAACCCAAAATAATGCATAGGGAGAATATAGTTTCTAATCTTTTGCCACTTATTAAAGATTTGTTCGGCAGTCAAAAAAAGACGCAGTAGAACAGGTTTACAGTGTACCCGAATTTTAAAATCTGAATAGACTGAATTCACGATTGAAGTATTTTTTGGTAACTAGATTTCAACGAATTGTTGGGCGGAACTTTATTTTATCTGATAACAGAATTATCACGAGGATCGCTCATCAAAATAATATCAAATTCACTACAAGGAAAATAATTACCAGATCTGAGGGAGAATGCCATCTCATTGGCATATTGAGTAGATAAGTTTTTAAATCACTCAAGATAAAGTCACCCGGTCAATGGTAAATAAAAAGAACATGAATTTGTTTGAGCCAGATCGAAGCCATCGAAAGGTTGTAGAGAGAAACTCTTTTACCACTTGAAGAAAATCAATCGTTTACTTAACTTAAGTTAAGTAAACGATTGATTTTCTTCAAGTGGTANTTTTGTTGGAGTTTACTTTAAATCTCTCTTTAGTTTTAGGAACGTCTCTTTTATTTTTGTTAATTGATTAGTTTGATTAAATTGTATCTATTTTCGCTTTGTTATTAATAGATTCAGTTTTTAGTTTTTTTATTTTGTTAATATAGTTTAACTTTATTTCGTTTGATTTTAGATTTAGATTCTAATATTATTAGATTAGTTTATAATATTGGTTTTAATAATAGTTCTTGGTTTTGATTGTAGTCTTTAAAAGTGAAGGAGATTAAGTGATATGGATCATGGTAGATGATTTGAAAAGGAGATCAAGTGATATGGATCATGGTAGATGATTTGAAGGCACAAAATCATGAAGGAAAAAAAACTTGAAAGTGGCTATAAAAGGAGAATGGGGAGTGGAGTGGAGAAACAAGACAACATGCTATCGTGCTACTCTAGATACTAGGACTAGTCCAGGGATTGGAAATTCTTGAAGGTCGGCTATGTGCACTGTTGTAAAAGCCTTGATCTTGTGAGCTTTGAAGATCTTTCATTTTTTAGTTTGTTTTGTTTTGTTAATATAATTTAATTTGATTTTGTTTGATTTTAGATTTAGTTTCTGATATTATTAGATTAGTTTATAATATTGGTTTTAATAATAGTTTTTGGTTTTTATGGTAGTCTTTAAAAGTGGAGGAGATCAAGTGATATGATCATGGTAGAGGATTTGAAGGCACAAAATCATGAATAAAAGGAGAATGTGCTTCAAAGGAATGGGGGATAGAGCTTATTTCATAAAATTTCTGCACCGTTGTTAGAACATGAGAGAATTTTTTTTTAACTTCATTCTGAACTGAATTTGATATGAATAAATAGAATCGAACATGAATATGCACATCAATGAATGTTGGTAACTATTTACTAATTTCGTTATTGATATGCATGAGTCTTAAATATTGTTTTAACTCTAAGAACTATTTCTAAAGTCCAACAATTCATTTTATTATATGTTCATGTGACTAGAAATGGGAATACATGTTGGTACTTTCTTAGTAACTATTTACTAAGTTAATATTAAGATGTATTTACATTAATTATTATCAAGTTATCTAAACTATTTTAGTAGCTTGGTAGCTAATCTTTTATCTCATTTTCATTATAAGTTTCATCTGTGATAGGTTGCTTTCCTTTTTTTTTGTTGCATTCTATTTTTAATTGCATTTAGAAGAGCTATAAGGAGAGTGACCTCCTTTCAAGGAGAAATTCACAAGAGGTTACTGAACCCTTATATCGGTCAGAATCACCATACCAAACAGATAAGGGCCTAATTGGGGCCCTGATTGGGTGATCACCTTATAATGTTGAACATGGTCATTTTTGGCCATAAACATTTTTGGTGCTAGAAGGAGGGCCAACCGACAAGTAAACCCTTTTGAGTTGTGTTTATTTCACTTTAAGTATTTTTAAAAAGGCTCCTATCACTATTCTGGAACATGCTTTCATTTTTCCTAGGTCTTCTAGAAGTATTTCTGGAGAGACAACAAATCTCTTGCGACAATTGAGAAGGTGAGATTTATGCTTCTCGTCAACTTTCTAAATTTACTTATTTTTTGTAATTTCATTAATTTATCTGATGAGCGTAAGATATGCATATTTTTTACCGCTACTTTTGAAGGAAGAATTCGAAGCTAGTTCGAATTTATGCCAACTAAATCCATTCATTCATGGAAACAGTTCACATAATTATTTATTGATTCTCATGAGAATTATAATTACATAAAACTCATTTTAGGGTTAGAGAATCTTCGTAGATACAAGGTTGAAAATGTTGAAAATTTCTTTTCCAGATTCATGTTGATTTGTTGTAGATTTCATAATAAACATCAACTTTCTGAAAAAGACACAATTGAATGGTTTCTTCATCTTAACTCTATTTCCGAAGTACATGATGATGAATTTAAAATTACGCATGTTGACAACTGTATTAGTTCATTAGTCAATTTCGATTCAGGGTCTGATATTATTGATTCCATTGTCAATACTAAAATTGTTCTCCTTCAAAAAAGTTCAGAATTTCTAATACACAAATTTAGGAACAAGAAAAAAATGATGGCAATTAAATTTTTATATTAGACGTTAATTCCAAAACTCTTGTTGAAATTGATATGGTGGAAAAACGTGTAATGATTATAGACTTTGAAACTGATGAAGCAATTGATGATTGCATTGTTGATTTTTCATTATCTTCTTCTCATCATGAATCAGGTTCCCTCACTCTGTTACAAAACTCATCATTAGATCAGGATGTTTCTCTTGAATCAATTAATGTAAATTATCCTATTGATAAAGAAGCTTTCAATTTTTTGTATTCTGAAATGTTTTACTCTTTGTATCCTGATATTTTTTTCGATCATAGATTACATTCTGATCTCAACAATTTTCAATTTAATAATATACTATGGCCATATTTTAATTTGATGCAAAGTAGTAACTCAAATAAGGATGAGGGAAATCTTGCTATTGAATCTAGTTCATCTCAAGGTTATAAATAAGAAAATAATCCTTGTACAATCATCACTTATGAATCACATGCATCTCTACCAACTTCATCTTTTGTTATTCAAAATATTGATTTGGTTTGGAATTTGGAAAGAAATATGATATTCTCTCATGTTATTGATAACATAGATATTTCATCATAAGAGAATGATCACGTTTGAATTGCATCGTGAAAGGAAAAATAAGAAAATTTATTACAAATCAATGTCTAATGTTCATTATTGTCCTTTGTGATTTAATATTGATGACATTTCTTTAAAAATAAAATTCTCAATTCAATCCTCTTTTTATATTTCAAATCACGATCCTCTTATATCTTATTGTGATTACAATTTTGATGAGAATTTTTCTCAAACTTCAAACACCTACCAATCCTCTCTTTATGACCCAATTTATGATTGGTTGGATGAATCATTTTTAAAATTGTTTCCATGTCATTATTTTTCATTTCTTGTAAATATTGGTGTTCTTTTCTCACCCATGTTTGATATAGATTTATAAATTTTAATTGTTTCTTCATGTAACTTATTTTTGTTTCATTCATTGTTTCTAATTTGTAATGTACATATGATTGTAGGTTTAAAACGATATGTTTGGCTACATTGGAAATATCACTTTACCTAGTTCCTGCAGATTAGAGTAGAGTATAATATGAGTAGGTTTAGTTTATCTTAGGATTACTTTACTTTAAGTTTAGATTAATAAACTGATGATCTTAGGTGTACTTCAACTTCATTAAATATACAACTTCTTCATGCTTTAATTCTGATCATAAGAAGAGGTTACTTATTTAATTTGGAGAAAGCCAACATCTCTAAGGCAAATTGTAACAGAATTATTCAACGTAAGTTTGTACACCCATCCTTTATTATTTTCTTTACATATTTAGTTTCAGTCTTGTTTGTTTTGTTGATCTAAATTCTATTTGCAGGTTTTCAAGTTTTTAGATTTGGAATTCACTCGCCTTGTTCTCAAGTAGTGGTGATGCTAATCAAATTGCAAATAAGCTAAATTAGGGAGTCTCCGAACCTCTATTTTTCTTTCATTCATTCTGATCTAACTTCATTTTTTAATCATCGCTACTGCTTAGATTTTCAATTTTGGTTTGAATAATAAGCCCAATTACCTTCAACTTTGTAAGACATAACTTGTTAAAATCTTAACTTAAGTCAGAAAAACATGCTTCCCTCATATTCATTCTTTTGTTGAGATATACTTTCATAAGTTTTCTTCTTGAAGTTTATTTTCAAATTTGTTTATTTTCTTTATCTTTTTCTTTGGGTTCACATTTTCTTTCTTCGTTTGCAATGATTAAATTTTTCTGATTTTATTTGTTTTTTATTGGATTTTGTGATATGGGGGAATATTTTTCTATGCAATAGAAAATGGAGGCTATGGTATATCTATAATATCTTACTTGAGTGGGATTTCATTTATCCGAAAATATCATTCTTATAAAGTTTCCTTTCCCCTACATTGACCCAAAATTTTTGGAGGAACTCTTAAATTTGTTTCAAGCAGTATGGCTCATCTTTTAAAAGGAAAGAATCAATTTTGGTATTAATCTTTGAATCCCACCCATCCCACTGCATCATAATAATTTCCTCTGCATTGGTAGTGTGGAGAAGGCTAGTGGAAGTCAAACCTTAAAAGTATTACATCTATTTTATTTGACTAAAAATCTCTTGTACCACCCTGCCCTCTTCACTCAATTGCGCAAATGAAATTCACAATTAAGTTTATCAAAAGGGTGGCACACAAGAGGGTTGGAAGCACATCTAGTGTGTGAAGTATAAGTAAACCCGTCGAAGCTATGAACGCTTGTTGGCAGCGGGGCCATGCCTGTATGGTACCAAGACATCTTCATCGGGGTATTGAACAAGCGTGCTGGCAGCGAAGTTATGTCAGGAAAAAGGGATAACTTTACATTAAATAATTGTGTATTCATCATTAAACTTCTTACTGCTTAACCCTACCTCTTCTATAGTATGAGGAAAACATAAAGTTAAAACATTTACCTATGTTTGGATTCATGGATGTTAGACTAGGTTGATTTCGAGTACTTATATTTTAGAGCTTATATCACTTGTTCTATTGTATGTGGGATTCAGAAGTAATTGTGTCATGTCTATCTTTTGACTTTTGATAAATTTAACCCCACTATTTATACACCAGAGATAATTGTTTCATCCCATGTGTAACCAATCACTGTGGCAAACAACAATCCCTAATTTTTTATTGAAAATAAAAGAAATGCCCTTATAAAATTTTATAATGACATTTTGATTTTGATTTAAAAGGATGGTTTTATGGTTATTTTCTCTTGAGTCATTGTGCTTTATGAATTTACATTAATTCTTTGCTACCAGCATAGTTGGACTTTTGTCCAGCGTTACTTTGGTTTGATATTTAATTTGATTGAGAGTATTAACGTAGGATTATAGCCATATTTTCAAGTAATGAAGTCGGGACCTAATATATTTGAATGAATATATAAATCAATAATCCATGTAAATTCTATATGAAAATTAGTTAACATAATAATATTTATTAAAAATTCATACAAATTTTATATAAAGCATATTTCTTTAATACCATTAAAGAAAATTGATTAGATGAATCAGTTATTAATTAAATTACCTTTTTTCAAATCCATACATTTATATTTTAACAAACTCCATTAATAAACCAAAGTCATCATTCAATTTTGGCCTATTCATTATATTATTCTTAGGAACATCCTATTGTGGTTTTCCATCTAAAATCTTTAGCAAAATATGAAAGAATATTTAAACAAGCTTTATATTTAATAACTAATGGGATTTTATGTCATTCATGAAGCAAAGTTATATTATAATGGAAAATTTTAAGATATTTTTCTTGGTCACGTTTTACCATGTCAAATCAAAATTAGTATTGGCTTTAGTTTAAACTTTATTTTTTTGTGCAGTTAACAAAAATCCATAAAGGTATCCAAACGGTCAAAAGTTCACAACTCAAAATAATGCATAGAAGCACTTACACCATATCTCAATGATTCATAATAAACTAGATTGCAGGGATATTATAAAGATCCCTATGTGAAGGAAAACATGAGGCCACATGAGGAAAACATGAGGCCATTTGTAATAGGTGGTAAACGATCGTTGACCTAGAGGTGAATGCTACATTCCCTCGCCGAGACAGGGACTAATAATATCAAATAATATTATCAAATTCATTACAAGGAAAAGAATTATGAGATCTGAGGGAAAATGCCATCTCATTGGCATATTGAAGTGAATTTGATATTAATCAATAGAATTTAACATGAATATGTAAATTAATGAATGTTGATAACTATTTACTAATTTCGTTATTGATATGCATGAGTCTTAAATATTGTTTTAACTATAAAAACTATTTCTAAAATCCATTAATTCATTTTATTACATGTTCACGTGATTGAAAATGGGTATACATGTTGGTGTTTTCTTTGTAACTATTTACTAAGTTAATATTAATATGTATTTACATTAATTGTTATCAATTTATATAAACTATTTTAGTAGCTTGGTAGCTAATCTCTTATCTCATTTTCATTATAAGTTTTCATCTTACTCTTGATCAAGGGAGGGACTATTCTCTTTCTCATCAGGATAGGTTACTTTCCTTTTTTGTAGTTGTATTCTAGTTTTAATTGCATTTAGAAGAGCTACAAGGAGAGTCTCCTTTTGAGGAGCAATTCACAAGAGGTTACCGAACCCTTGTATCGATCATAATCACCATACCAGATGGATGAGGGACTAATTGGGGCCCTGACCGGGTGATCTCCTTATAATGTTGAACTTGGTTAGCTTTGGCCATCAACACTCAGGGATGGTGTTCTCCATCTAGATATAGAACGTTGGCAATGGTGTCAATGGAGGAAAAATGCTCGCCAAGGGTATGTGGCTTGGACACAATTTGTTGCAGATATTTATGAACACTTTGAGATTGACACCCGCCATTTAGGTCATTTGACAAAGTTGAAATAATTTTCCTCAATGGAAGACTTTATAACTTCTTTTGACCTATTGGATTTCTGCATAGAGGGAATGTCTGATGCTTTTTTCCAAGAATGATTTATCAATGGCCTCAAGGATGAGATATGTGCCTATGTTCTCACGGCTTACCCTTAGAGTTGGGTGGAAGATACTAAAAGAGCTAAGGAAGCTCAACAAGTTGTCCATTCTCAAACCAAAAAACCCTCCTTTATTCCTCGCCCTAAACCAGTCACTCCCACTCCTCCTTCTACTCCATTAAAGATCCAGAAATTGACCCGAGAAGAAATGGATGAACGCCAAATCAAGGGAATTTGTTATAATTGTGAAGAAACATATTTTCCTAGGCTCAAGTATAAGGAAAAAAAAATCTGTTTATGGCCATATCTGAGGATGTTTTTGAAGAAGATGTCGAGGATCCCCCTGTGGCCGAATCACTTGAACCCACTGAATTGAATCCACCTTCTGACCCTCCAGAAGTTGAGCTGGCCATTTCCCTGAATGCTCTCATCAACTTCTCTGCTCCCCAAACCCTCAAGATAATTGGTTACATTAAGTATCAGAAGGTCATCATCCTCATTGACAGTGGAAGCACCCATAATTTTATTCATCATTGCATTTCCCAAGAAACTAATTGCTATATCTGAGCAGTCAACAACTTTCAAATCATGATTGCCAATGGTGGGTCCATGAAATGTGGGGGGTGTTATGAAAATGTTCATCTCCAAATTGGTTAGTACCACGTGAAATCTCATATTTTTTCTATCAACATGGGTGGTTGTGACATTGTGTTGGGTGAAAATGGCTAAGGACTCTAGGCACCATTCTCATGGATTTTAGGGAATTAACAATGTAATTCAACCAGGAGGGCCAAAAGTATAAGTTCCAAGGCATCACAAATGGTTCCCCTGAGATCATCAGTTCCCATCTCATGGAAAATCTCCTCAAAAAAGGTCATTCTAGCATTATTACACAACTCCATTCCATTCATGCCACTAAGAAACCCTATGTGCATTTTGACCTCCAATCCATCCTCTCCAAACATCAAACTATTTTTCCACTCCCCACATAATTCCTCCTTCATGTGGTGTTCATGATCATTCCATTCCCCTTGTCCCCAACAACCTTCCTCCCAATGTTCGTCCCTATTGCCATCCCGTTGCCCAAAAAAATGAAATTGAGAAAATTGTTCAAGAATTGCTCGTCGCATGTGTTATCCATCCTAGTACTAGCCCCTATTCCTCTCCTGTGGTCATGGTACTTAAGAAAGAAGGCTCTTGGCGCATGTGTCATGAATTCCATACCCTCAACAAACTCACCATCAAAGACAAATTTCCCATTCATGTCATTCACGATCTCTTGGATGAATTAAGTTGTGCCATGTTCTTTACTAAAATTGATCTTCGTTCTGGATACCACCAGATACGTATGAAAGAGACGAACATTCCTAAGATTGCATTTCGAACTCATGAGGGCTAGTATGAGTTATTGGTCATGCCATTTGGCCTGTGTAATTCTCCCTCCACTTTCCAAAGCCTCATGAATCATGTATTATGTCCTTTTCTCCATCATTTTGTCTTAGTTTTCTTTGATGATATTCTCATCTATAGTAAAACCTAGACAACCCATCTTGCTCATGTGGATCGAGTTCTTCATCTACTCTCTCAGCACCAACTTTTCCTCAAACAATCTAAATGTTCTTTTGGAGCCTCAGAAGTCGAGCACTTGGGTGATATTGTTGGCAAGGCGGGTGTCAAGGTGGATCCTAAGAAGATTGAAGCTATGCAGGATTGGAATCGCTCCAAGACTCTCAAAATATTGCATGATTTTCTAGGTTTAATAGGATATTATCACATGTTTGTTAAGAATTATGGAAATATTGTGGTGCCCCTCACTCCTCTCCTTAAAAATAATTATTTCACTTGGACTCCAGTAGTTGATAAGACCTTTCAAGCCTTGAAGGTGGTTATGTGCACCAATCATGTCTTGGCCCTTCCTGACTTCACAAAGAGCTTTGTCCTGGAATGTGATGCTTCCAGGAGAGCAATTGGAGTAGTCCTTATGTAAGATGGCCATCCTTTTTCCTTTACCAAAAAACAACTATTAGAGCGACATTCGGGCCAATCAATCTATGAAAATGAAATTTTGGGTATTCTACATGTAGTGGATCTCTGTTGCCCTTGTCTATTGGGGAAACACTTCCAAATTAAGACATATCATCAGAGCCTCAAGTATTTTATGGAGCAATGTCAATCATCCTTGGAGCAAAAAAAATGGGTGACTAAGCTATTTGGATATGATTATGAGATCATTTAAAAGAAAGGCAAAGACAATGTGGTTGTTGACGCTCTTTCAAGAAAATATGAAGATGAAGGGTCCCTTTTTTCTCTCTCCTTCATTGTACCAGATTGTCTCCAAGTTGTTTCCAAGAATGGCTGGAAGATCCCAAAATTCCGCATCTGATCCAACAATTGCAAGCCAATTCTCCAGTTTCCCTAGGGTACTCTTAGCACAAGGATGATATTTTCTACAAAGGTCATCTATATTTAATTAAACAGTCACAACTTAAATCCAAAATTCTTTCTGATCTTCATGCTACACCCACAGCTGTGCATTTAGGGTTTACCAAAACTTGTGATCAGGTCAAACGCTCTTTTTTCTGGGATGGTATGAAACAATACGTTTGCACTTTTTTGGCAGAATGTGATGTTTTTGAACGCAACAATGGAGAAATAGTCAAAGCCCTTGGCACACTACAATTGCTTTTGATTCCATCTGCTATTTGGAGGGACATCCCTATGGATTTCATTGTTTTCTTACCTAAATTGGGAAATAAGTTAGTCATCATGGTGGTAGTTGTCCGCCTTTCCAATTTTGCTTATTTTTGTTCTCTTCAACACCCATTTACCACCTACATTGTGGCTCAACTTTTCATGGATCATGTCTTCAAGCTTCACGACATGCCTCATTCTATTGTTTCTGATAGAGATCCCACTTTCACCAGAAATTTTTGGCAAGAATTGTTCAAGCTACAGGGCACCCAATTGCATCTCAACACCGCCTATCATCCCCAAAGTGATGGTCAAAATAAATTTGTCAACAAGTGTTTGGAAACATATTTGAGGTGTTTTGCATCTGAAAGGAAAAATCAATGGGCTCAATGGTTACTGCTAGATGATGTTAGAGGATATTTAGACACTTAGGAGTTAGTTAATATCTACTTGGTCTAATGTGTCGTTAGGTAAAAGTGTGTTTCTTAGTGTGTTTCTTTAGTATGCATTAGTATGAATTTGTAGTTAGGGAATCTGACAGTCATGTTATTTTCCTGACAATATGAAGGTTCATATTCTCCTTGATATTAACGACCATTGATCTGTCGCTTAACACCCAATTGGCCATAATCTCTATTTAAAGAGCATGGAGGGTCATTTTCCGATGATCGCTTGTGAGAAACTCTATTGTAAAATATCTATGTAATCCTTTTCTTTTGCATCAATAAACTGCTCCAAGTGAACACGTTGGATGGGGTAGTGGATGTTTCCCTGTAGGGGTTTTACCACGTCAAAAAATCAGTGTGTTGATCTTTGATCTAATTGTATGAGTGGTTATTGAAGGTGTTCGTCCTCTGTTGGAATACCTGTGTTGTCGAACATGGTATTAGAGCCTGTTTGAAGACCCACTCCTATTGTAGATCGAGATCGTGAAGCATATTTGTCTCATCTCCATTTTCTATCATTTTTGTACATTTATAGGCCAAGAGGAATGTTCCATTGCGTCCAGAATTCTTGTTTCAGTCAAAAACAATTTTCTTTTCACTCGAAAAGGTTTCCATTTTCCCAAGATACAACCATTTCAGTCAGATCTGGAGGTATAAGGCCTGAATATTTATTTTTTATTTTTTTACAGAGTATTATTTTGGTTTTATATTATTTATTTATGGGTTTCTAGTCTTTTAGATCTGTGTATTATCTTTTCCCTATGCCTTGTGCAATCTCGTAAAATTAGAAACAGATAGGAAAAGGTGTATCTTTCAGGTAAGCTAACCGAGATCTAACCCTTGTTGTCATCGAGAAGCGAAATTTTTTTCTTGTGTGCAAAGAGTTTTTCTTTAGCACGCTCTCCAAGGCCTTCTTCAACAACAACAACAAAAATAACAACAGCAACAATCCTCTTGCTAAACAATAAAATATGTTTTGCTAGACCATTTGGTTAAAATTTGCCTTATGAAGTAAGAGTTCTTGAGTTCAAGTCTCTCTCTTTTTTTTTTTGGAAAAAGTTCATGCTAAAATTGTAAAGTCTATTTCACTTCAAGTATACAAGTGAATCACTATAAGTAGCTTTTATTTTAGAGTTATTTATTTTGCATGCAATTTTTCTTTTATAAAGTAACTTCATTGTAAAAGCGATCCCCACTTCTCTTTATAAAAGTGGGTCACTTTATAAAGCAACTTACACCACCACGTGGTCCTTTGGTTACCGTTTATGCCTTTTTAAAAAAGGGCATAACTCTCACATCCGAAGTCCATTTTTAGGGCCATTTTTTTTTTAACTGCTTAACTTTTCGAGATCTTTCTATCTAGATCATCAGTTTCAGTTTTTAAATCCATATTATCTGCATATTTAATATGACTTCTACAAGTAATCTCTTTCTTACCAGCACCAACTACTTCCAATGGAAATCCCATATGGAGGATTTATTAAGAAGTAAAGGCTTGTATCAGATTAGCTTGGGAAAGAAAACAACACCCACTGATGTTGATAAGAAAGTCAAATGGGATAATTGGAATGACGAAGCACGTGGATTAATCGAAATGTCCATCTCTCCCGATTTAAGGTTCCACCTTCAATCAATTGATCAACCCAAAGAAGCTTGGGAAAAGATTGACTTTGTGTTTGGTAAACACAATATCATTCGAGCACAACAATTAGAAAATCAAGTAATTTTCTTTATGTCCAAATAATTTTTTGTTGCATTGAAGACTATCTATCTAAGTTTAAAACACTCAGAACTTTATGTGAAGAATGTAAGATAAAGATAGAAGAATATCATTGCATCTATATTATTCTTTCTAAGCTAGGTAGTGCATATTTTATGTTTGTATCTACCTT